>JAASGT010000950.1:0-13435 GCA_023334315.1 Globisporangium alternatum | reverse complement strand
ATCGATTTTGAAGACTAATGTCCCTTGGCATACTCTTCTAATCGAGTGGATTCGTAAACCTCTGTTTTTATACCTTTATCATTTCAATTACTCTAATAAGTAATGTCTGGGCTGAGGGAGTTTTTGCGTTTTTCGCATTCCAATAATGGGGGGCTGTCTGTACTTGATATTAGCCTATCAACATCGCAATAGATTATTCTTATCCAACCAAAGGAGGTAATCGTCCACAAATCTGATTTTGTAACGGTTTTTCTGAATACTTCTCTGACTGTGAGGACGAAGTGCTCTGAAAAGCACCAATGGCACGGTCACTTCGCGAATCGCATCAGCCGCGAGAGTGTCCGTCCGCTCGAACGCCATGCGCTTCATCCGCACCGCACTTACAGGCTTAAAGGATCACCACAGCAGCGTCAGTCATGTCAGCCCAACCGCGTCCCCCAGAAACAGTATGCAGGAGCCCGAACCTGAGAGCGCCAGCGAGAACCCCATGGCGACGCCCACACTCGCGTACGTGCGCCACTCGCGGTCCTCATCGAACGGGATCTCGTGTGGCGACGACGCGAACAACCAGGAGAAGATCACGGTCTTTTCCAGACAGACGTTGCTGCACTTCCTGCGCAGCTACTGGATTCACATTGGCTACTCGCTCCTGGCGTTCCTGCTCGTGCTGCTGCTTACGTATCTGAGCTTCTTTGCGGCAAAGATGGACGGAGCTGAGCCAGAGTTTGTCGGCTGTCGGTCATGGGCTTATGGTGATAGCTGCGGGCTCTGGGGCATCGACTGTCGTCCGTTTGAGAGCGAGTGGTCGGCCTTCCGGTGCCCCACGAAGTGCAACCTCGGTACGTGTCGCACCTCAATTCGCTTGGACTTGCGTCGGTATCCTAAACGGTGTGACTCGTGTTTATTTAGATGGTGACACCTCCCTCGTGGTTTATGGATCCGGGCCATACAGGTAGAGTGCCATTCACCTGTTGCTAACTGCATGCGGTTTATTACTGAGCCAAACTGACAACGCGAACCTGCATCTGCTGTCCTCCCAGAGCCGACTCTCGCATCTGCCGCGCCGCCATTCACGCGGGAGTGATCGGCTCCAACGGCGGCTGTGCGCTCTACCGCTACGCTGGGGCCGCGAACGCCTTCCACAGCTCCTCAGCCAACGGTGTGTCGTCTCAGGAGTTCCTCTCGTGGTTCCCAAAAACCATCGAGTTCAAAACTAGCGCGAGCATCTACTGCACGGACCTGTCGTGGGGGATCATGGCAACCGGCGTTGCTGCTCTCTTCGGCTATGCGCTGCTGCCGAGGACGAACCCGGCGATGCTCTTCTACGTGCTCATCGCCTGGGGTTTCTTCTACGTGCGGCTCATCGGCCAGCCGTCCAGCGTCGACTACACGGGCATCGCCATCAACTCGCTCGCCGAGGTCTTGGTGCTGCTCGCCGCGAGCCACTTCGCCTTCCACATGGGGCCCATCCACACGTTCAGCGAGTGGAAGCAGCTGTCAATCCGAAGGCGCGTGGTGCTCTGGGGATTCTGCTACGTCGTGCCCTACAACCTGCTGCTCCATATGAACTTCGTCTCTTACATCCCGTGGCTCAACGTCGGGCTCGGCGGTTACGAGGATACCAAGACGAACGTAGGCACGTACATCTTCATTGCGCTGATCGTAGTCTTCGTGGTCTACTGCGCGTTCGTGTTCCTACGGCAGCTCTTCCGTTTGGGCGTGTTGAGAATATTTGCCCTTCTGTACCTGTTGCTCGTGGGCTGGGTGCTGCTCTCCTGGGCGCTCTTCCACTCGACGAACTTCCACCTGCACCACACGATGCTCGGCGCGGTCCTGCTCCCGTTCACGCGCTTCCCCACGCCACTGGCGGCTTTCACGCAGTCGGCGCTGCTGGGGATCTTCGTGCAGGGCTACGCGGCCTGGGGCTGGGTTGCGTACCTGAGTACCATCCGTAAGTATCCATTACCTTGCTGTCCTGTGTATGAGTTGAGTTGCTAATGACTCTGCCTGTGTAACCCTGTAGCCACGTACCTGACCATCGACAAACCAGTGCTGCCGCCCATGGTGCTGAACACCACGTCTTCGTCTGCAAACGTGTCCTGGGAGCCACTAGACGACGTCGACGGGTACTCGCTCCGCCTCAACAAGGTGGAAGTGTATCGGGGTCTGAACACCAACACTGTGATCACGAACCTGCAACCCAACATGACGTACTTCCTCACGGTCGCTGGGGTCGCAGACTGGGGCACGGACGGTCAAGACGGGCCAAAGTCCAACTTCACGACTTTGTTACATTAGAGAGAACGTCATCTGTGTACAATATTTAGTGAGCATGATGAATAAAAACAGTGGGGTCTATTGACAGGCTTCTCCCTTGTCACCTCTGTCTACGAGCTGCAGTTCTCAGTCGGTTCACCACGTCAGCATCTACGCAAACGTCTTCACCAGAAGCTCTTCGCCATCCCCGCCTGATCGCTTCAGCCTCCGCGTCCACTTGCCAGTCAGCGGGTCCTTCGAGTACTCTGCGCTGCGGTACTCCAGCGGGAAGTTCATGCGCAGATACCCAGCGTCTTCGAACATTGCCTGCACGCTCTCGTCCAGTTTCGTGTCGGAGAACCCAGTGAGCTCACTGCAGATTGCAACAGTCTGTCGGTCAGATGCATGCGCAGATTGCACAACAAATCCAATAGAGAAACCAACTCACCTGAAGTACTGGTTCTGTCTCTCGGCACCCAGTTGGTGCAGCTTGCTCACGGAGAACGGCAGCTCGCGCACGTACGTGAAAAACTCTTCGTACATATGCTGTTTGGACGGCAGCGTCTGGTTGCCAGCGAATACCTGCGCGAGCCACTTCGCCTGGAGCTCAAAGCAGCGGAACGGCAGGTTCTTAAAGGGCAGACCGATGAATGCGACGTCCGGCTCCTCAATCGCAACCAGTTGCTTGTAGAGAGGGGCGATCACATGGCCAGCCTCTGTTGCGCTCTTGAGCTCCTGGAGCGTCTCACCACCAACCAGTTCGTCACTGTTCGTAGCAGAGACACTGGGATACAGGATGCTCGGCGGCAGGAACTCCGACACGGCGTACAGGTACCCGGTGCAGAACATGATCACGTCCGGCGCCTCGAGCGTCGACCCATCTGCGAACACAACGGATCCGTCTTGCGCGATGAAGTCGATTGCCGGTTTCAACGTCCGCTTGTCGAGAGTTGAGACAGGCTCGTCGTCGAACTCTCTGAAGGACACGATCACGTGGCTGGCGCCCGCCCTGGCGAGCTCCAACGAGATGTCCTGGCCGGACGGACCTTTCCCGATCAGCAGCACGCTCTAGTGTGTCAATGGTAGTTGGTCAGCTTTGATGGTAACAACACACACACATGGGCATATACAGCAATAGGTCACTCACCTTGTTGACGAATGCGTCGGGCGTGCGGTAGTTGTGCGAGTGCAGCGTGGTGCCTGCAAAGTGCTCAATGCCCTTGATCTGCGAGTAGAACGGCTTTGCAAAGTGGCCGTTGCAGACCAGCAGCTTGTCCACTTCCTCCTCGTAGTTCTCGTTCGGCGCCGTCACGTGTATTTTCCACGCGGCTGCGGACTTCTCCACGCGCGTGACCGTGGTGTTGAGGCGCAGAACGTCGTCCACGCGGAAGTGGCGCGCGTAGCTCTGCAGGTAGCGCAACACGTCGCTGTGCGACGGGAAGCTGGGTAGACTAGGCGGGAAGGAGAAGTCGTCCAGCTGCATCACGGATGTCGGTAGGTTCGTGTGCAGCGACTGCAAGTGCATAGCAGACAGTGGTGTTAGAATGCGAATGAATGATCTGCAGATAACGCACCCCATACATACCTTGTACAGGGAAGCGTCCGTGTCAGTGGCGTCCTCGTACTTCCACACGCCTCCCGCTTGCGCTGCCTTCTCGAACACGACGACCTGATGCCCTGCTTCGCGCAACCACTTGGCAGCAACTGTCACGCGCATCACATCACGCCACACACGTGAGCCATCATCACGAACCTGTTTGAAGTCGCATTGCATGCGTCCGTCTGTCAAACAGTCTGCGGCAACGTACTGATGCCGGCCGCGCCACCGCCGATCACGCCCACGCGGACTGACCTGCGCGTCATGGTGCCTGCCATTCTTCTTCGTCTGTTGCGTTTCTCTCTCGCTGGCTTGCGCGTCAGTCGACCAGATGCCAAGTGATCACGCAGCAGACACTCAAACGATCCACATGATGGGCGCACAAATGCAAAATCGAAATGATGGGATGAGAAAACGTGTACTGATTGGCTGAAAATGGGAATACGGACCTCCAGCCTTACTCCTTGGCCTTCGTCGACGTCTCCATGTCCTCGACGAGGCGTGCGCCGTGCTTCTTGGTGAGGCGCTCCGTAAGCATCTCCTTAAAGTCGTTCATGATGGCGTTCTCGCGCTGCTGCTTCTCCTCAAAGTTGATGAGCGCCAGTGCGCGCTTCTCCTCGGCCGAGTACACCTGGTTCTCCTTGCGGATACGGATGGCGTTCATGCGTGCGTGGCGGCTGCCGCTCATCACGTACCCGAGGTTCTCCAGGTTTTCGATCTCCGGCCCGTTCCAGCCCACTTCGCCTCGCCGCGGGATGCGCATATTCTTCTGCACGAACTGCGCGATGGCCGCGCCCTCGCCCGGCAGCAGCGCTTTGCCGTAGTCCATCGATGCGTTCGCGTTCTCCTCCGTCTCCATGAGTGGCTGCGGACCCACCTCCTCATCGTCATCGTCATCGTCGCCACCACGGGCGCCCTGCACTGCGGCCTTGAACTTCTCTGCCTCGCGACGCTCGTCCTCGTCCATGTCGCTCGCGTCACTCACGCTCTCCTTGCGCGCCGGTTTGCTGCTGTTTCTCTTCGCAGCCTCGTCCGATGACGACGCGCTGTCACTGTCAGATCCGCTCGGTGAGCTGGAAGAAACGGACGCCTTGCGTCTTGACTTGCGGCTCGAGCGACTGGACTTCTTGTGATTGCGGCTCGACTTGGAGCGCTTGCGCGACGACTCCTTGCGGCGCGATGAGAGCTTGCGGCTCGACCTGCGACTCGACGAGGACTTGGCGGCTCGCGATGACGACTTCTTGCTACTGCGCTTTCGCCTGTCGTCCGAATCGCTCTCCGAGGATGACGATGACGACGACTCGGAACTGCTGCTCTGTGGCGACGGCGAGCGTTTCTTCGGTGCGACCTTCTTCTTCTCCGATGTCTTCATGGGAACGGGACTCGGGATGTCTGCCCAGATGCTGAACGAGATGGCGTCGCGGTCGCGCTTGCGCTCCTCGAAGAAGCTGTCGGTCTCGTCGTTCTGGAAGCGGCTCTTGTTGTACGACTGGTAGCCGCCGCCACCACCACGCTGATCGCGACCACCACCGAAGCCTGGTCGTCCACGTCCAAAGGTTGGAGATGGCGAGCGTCGACTACTGCCACCACCAGGAGGGCCGTACTTGCTGTCGCCCTGGCGCGAGTAGTCGCCACCAGCCCGACGACCACTGTCGCGCGGATCTTGTCTGCGGCGATCCGGGGAGCGCGACCGACGCGGACTTTTGCTGACACTGCGCTTGCGACGGCTTCGTCCGGCGTCAGCGCTTCGGCTCCGTCTGTTTCCTCCTCCTCTACGCGAGTCTCTGCGCTGCTCTGGCGAGGAGCTGCGGCGCCCACGCGCGCTCGGACGGCGTCCGCGACTGCTGCTGCGGCTCGAGCTCCTCATCGTCGTCGTGCTGTCCCGTTTTGTTTTCGCTCACATCCCAAACCAATCGAAAGAAAAAAAATACCCTAAAGGGTATTTGTAAACGATATAACCCGGCCATGTGATGTCCAATGGGTTTAACTTGAGTCGACTGCTCGAATAGTGAGCATGCGGACTTGCTGTGTGTGCTCGAGAACAACAAGCTTGGCCTACCGACACGCTCAGAAACATACACAGCAGCAATACACGACACGTCTCAAGCCGAAGTGGTTCGGAGCCTCTGTCACCTCTCTTTGGTGATCAAACTCCTTTATCTTT
The DNA here is from genome assembly GCA_023334315.1 of Globisporangium alternatum. Taxonomy (NCBI): domain Eukaryota; phylum Oomycota; class Peronosporomycetes; order Pythiales; family Pythiaceae; genus Globisporangium; species Globisporangium alternatum. The sequence continues at coordinate 7,418 of JAASGT010000950.1, read as the reverse complement.
CAGACTCGGCGAGCAGCTGACGGATGTGGTCGATGCGCGCAAAGTGCTCCTTGTTGATCTTGAGTGCGATGGCCTTGCGCAACTGCTTCACCTGCCCGTCGCCGCGGATGTCGTCCAGGAACTCGAGCACGGCCTCGAACTCGCGCTCGATGCCACCGGCCGTCGTCAGCAGCTTCTTCTTGTCTGCGGGCACGTACTTCTTCAGTGCTACCTTTGCTGTTGGAGCAGACGCAGCAGCTGTGGCGGAGTCGCTCCGGTCCTGCTCTTCCTGCTCCAGGCGCTCCAACTCGGCGTCCACGTCGTAGCTGTCCCACTTGGTCTTGAGCTTGTTGCCCTGCGAGTCAAAGTGGTAGTCTGCACATGCTCACATAGCCACAACCACACAAGAGCTCGTTTTGGTTAGTATCACAATGACGCATGTGCGTAGGCAACGTGACAGAGACCCACAGGAGTTGAGGCTGGACGAAGACTCGACCTCTGTGGTCTCTTCGTCCTCTCGGCCTTCGTTGGCGACGGCGTCTTCTGCCTGGTTTGCCAAGTGCGTGAGCCGCACCGACACCTCAGCCACGATCAGCTCTACGCGGCGCAGCAGCTTGAGCGCCTGCTGCCGTTCCTTCCGCTGCCTGTCCGTCCATTCGTCAATCACGCACAAAGCAACATGAGCATTTGTTGCCAGTGCACTCATAATACACTTACGCGCTGCAATGCAGAGCCACGTACACGGATCGTTGCCACGCTAAGTACGCGACCGGCAGTGCAGCGAGCGTGACCGCTGCCGCCGCCGTCATCTGCCAGCGTCCGCTCGCCACCATTGCGCAACTGTGAAAATGCAAATCGAATGCGTGCGTCATGACACGCGAACGACGAATGCCGCTTTTTGTATCAATTTCCCTGTTGCAAAATGCCATACATTGTGAGAGTGAGACTTGTAGAATTTAGTGACCGCGCTATTCTATCCGGCTATCGTTTCTAAACTAAGCAAGTAGGAAATGGGCAAGAAGACGAATTGGACCGTGGCGGAGGACCAGGCGCTGTGCCGCGCGTGGCTCAATGCGAGCGAGACCGTGCTGCCGGCGGGCGGTGACCAGAAGGCGTCCACGTTTTGGAACGTCGTCTACCACCTCTTCCACGCCGAGCTGGACACGTCGGTCGAGCGCCCACTCAACGGACTCAAGATCCGCTGGACACGCATCAACCGCGACGTGCAGAAGTTCGCACTCGTCTATGCGCAAGTGCAGGCGCTCGCGACCGAGATCAGAGCCTCTGCGAGAGCTGCAGCCACCGCCGCCGGTGGTACTACTGTCGCTGGAGGCGCCGCGCTGACGGACAGCATCGACAACGAGTCGCCGTCGGAGCAGCAGTGCATCGATGACGCCAAGGAACAGTTCTACAAGGAGCACGAGACCAAGTTCCTTTTTGAAGCGTGCTGGAAGCTGCTGCGCTACACACCCAAGTGGATCCAGCTGCTGGCAAACTCGGCGGGCGTGTCGGTCCCACCACTGGGCTCTGCTCCTTCAGATGCTGCCGCTGCTGCTTCGCATCATTTCCTCAATACAGAGGCGATGCCGCGGCTAGATGAGGCTGCGCATGCGACTCAAGCGACGGAGCATTCCAATGGAAACATGGGTAACAACATGAACAAGAGGCGCGCTGCAGCGCTGCTCGACAACACGTACAGCCACGGACCCATCCAGCAGCTCCAAGACGTGGCAAGCACGCTGGTGGACGAGATGCGGCGTCGCAACGAGCTGCTGGAAGAGCAGAACGCGATCGCGCTTTTCCGCTTGGAGACCGACATCATCGAGGACGACGACGCGCGCGAGTACTTTGAGCTGCTGCGCCGCAGGTACGTGAAGAAGATGCGCGCAGCCATCCACTCACCTTCAGATCAGATGAACTCCTCCGGCAACACCCACAGTATGCACGATACACTTGTCGAGTCTGCAGCCGTGGCAGCTGCGAACGCGGCTCTTGCAGCCAATGACGGCGACGAAGAGAAGCAGCAGCAAGAGCACAACAGGGAAGTTGTATGACGGAGACGAGCAACAGCCTAGGGTTTGTAGTGAGAGCCTCCATTTCGCTTGCAATAGAACGCGTTGTGTCGGGCATATGTTTGAGCCTGTTTCCAATTGTTACGCACTCTGAGTTTCTGATGACTATGCGGCCGAGTGCGCTCAAAGCATGCTTACTTGGCCATGGGCAGGCGGCATTCCAGTGGTCTGCATTGCCGTTCAACTCGATCGGACGTGTCTTGGTTGATAATATCGCTGTCTATCTGATCCAATCCTCCTCAGTCTGATTCACATGTCTGATTCGTCTGAGTCCTGCTTTATGCTGGGAATGACACACAAGCTTTCATTATTCGTCCGACATGCACCACCAACTGGGGCCGCTGCTCCATGCGTGCGTGTGTGCGAACGGAGACGTGTTGAGCGCAGTGGACACTCTCAGAGCAGAGCTGCAACACCTGGTAGCTCACAGCAGTGATGAGCTCTTCGCGGGCGCAGCACGGCGGTGGAACGACCCAAAGGATGCCAGCGTCAGCACGTTTCGCTTCCTGGTGCTCGTTGTCGCGTGCGAGTGGGAGAGCCAACTGATGCAGTTCCTGCTGCAGCACCACGTCAGCGACGCTGCTGACGACATGACCGCTCTTGTCCAAGTCTGTGCTCAGATCTCACAGTCGAGCGCGGCTACAGTGCTGCTGCTTCCAGTGCTTGACGCTCTTCTCGCGACAGCTGCTGCGTTCACGCTCGCGTACTCGCGTGGACCTCAATTTGAAGACGACCCCGGCGGTTTCCTGCACTCTCTACACCCGAATCCAATCCATTGGTGTCCAAGTTGCTCATCATCTCGCTTTCCGTTAGCAGACTCCGTCATGTCCGATCACACAGAGATCTCCAACACCAGCGACCAGGATCGCTGGACGCGCTTCCTGGAGCTCAGCCGAGGTCTCGACGCAAGGAGGTTCGACTCGAAAAGCGGTCGTACTGTATACTCAGCGGCAGTGAAAGTCATTGAGCAACAGCAACATCTTCTGGCGCTGGTTCGTCTCGATCGCGACACTAGCAAAGTCGATGGCGACGTGTTGCGCGTGGCAATCGAGAAGATGCAGGGCATGGCGACGCAAGTGCTCCGTGTCACGAGCCATTACGAAGGTGCGAATGCATGTGGAAGATGTGCCGATCTATCGAGCGCTGATTCTCCTGCGACACTACAGGCATCTGCTGATGTGAAGGACGCTGGCGAACTGGATCTCATTCCCGACGATGCTGCCCTGGAGAGCTACTTGATGGGAATAGCGCAGTGCGGCAATACGGAAGTCACCATTGAAGCAACGGCTGTGAACACCACGGTGGAAGGAATCAGCGCCTACAACATGTCTGACACAGGCTTCCAGAAGCTTCTCAAGGCTCTTACGACGCAGTCCAGTCTTTCAGCCCATACTGTGAGCGATCTGGTGCAGAAGACGCAAGAAGAGCTGTCGGCGGTTGCGGATCTGGACGCCCTCGGAATTCAAGTTTCGTTCCTGCTGTCAGCTCAGATACGCTCCACACGACGCGTGGCTGAACTGAATAACGAAGTCAATAAGAGCCTTACCCGCCAGGTGCTGAGGGAGTTCAACAGTCTCACGGACGGAGCTGAGGATTGCGACCGAAGCGTGCGGATGCTTATGATACCTTCGGGATTCTGTCCGTCATTGATCTTGCGTGAGATCGTGAACAGAGCGATGACGGCACCTCAGCAAGTTCAGATCTACGTTCAGGTCCTCCAGTTTTGTCCACTTCTCGCTGAATGGACAGACGAAGGCGCGACGTCTTCGATGCTGATCTGCGAGCTCCAGTCGGCGCTTAGAGACCTCGTGGGCGCAGAGGAGTCGTTTGAAGCACTGAAGCCCCACCTGCTGGCGCTCTTGTGCACATTGTCCGACATTGAAGAGAGCAATTCAGCGACGAGAAGACTCGATTCGGCTGCAGTTGTAAGCGTCCAGACCCTTGTTCGAGAGGTGCTGTTACCAGTGCTCAGCGGTTTAGCAAGTCAGCTTGATGGAGAAGGCACAGCAGTAGTGGCAACGGAAGCCACGACGACAGAGCGCTCGAGCCTTCTCCAGATGTCAAACTTTTTTGCCTTTCTGCACGATTTTGTCCGCCGTGCTGCAAGGGACACTCACTGGAGATCCCTCGACGCGAGAAGTCAGACGACCAAAGCTCTGCTTGCACCGCTCTTGAGAGTTTATCAAGATCAATGTGGACCACTGACAGTTGAGAAGGCGGAGCTTCAGAACACACTGCTGCTCACTATGAAGGATCTCCTGGGGATTACTTCTTCACTCAAGCAAGCGGTCGTGTCGGAAATAATCAAGACGAGTGTGAATGGCGAGAGAGAAAACCTGGATGCGCCAGTGCTGATGCTTATCGCTCAATTCAGCCGTGATGCCCACGACTGGGAAAAGCTCGCCACCCTGCGTCACCTCTTGCAAGACCTCGGTGGCCTCATCGTCATTGATAAATCTGGACTCAACCTCGAGACAGCGAGTCGCGCCATTCGTTTGCTGCTTTGGAAGTTGTTCTGGAGCGCCAATACTACGTCAAACACAAGCCAGTCCCAGGGTCCGCCATTTCTCTCAGACGAGCGGGCGTGGGAGCTGCTGGAGCTTCTTGCAAGCGATTTCTGTGTGGTCTCCTCTCCCATCGCGATTTCTGGAAGAGCGCTGGTACAGAAGGAGCTGGCGCGTCTGATACTTACGTGCTGCGCGTCGCTGTTCACTTGCTTGAACGACGGAGTCTTGCCACGGCTGGTGCAAATGCTGGAGCAACCAGCAACTTCGATTTCAGTGAAGCTTCCGAAGCAAATGGCTGCTCAGTTGGACACCGAAGGCACCCTCACAGCTCAGCCAGTGGCTCTGAGTTGTGAGTTGCCAGTGTCGCACCTCGTCATGAAGCTCGTATCTAGGTTGTGGAGTCTCCTTTTGATCTCCAGTGAGCATTCGAAATGCGAGCTCGTGCTGCAGATGGGTCGCCATTTTCTCGTCTCGTGCGCTCGCGCGGTTGCCGACTCCAAGTCGTCGCTCACCGGTCTACTGAACTGCTTCGAGTGGGTTTGCTTCATGCTTTGCCTGCTCTCAACTCAAGACGACCGAATGAAAGAGCTCGAGATCTACGAGTCGATCACAAGACAACTCAACGTAACGCTGCTTCAGTTGCTGCACCTACTGAGCCACATCCAAGTGCCAAATGAAGCCGACGCGTCGTTCAGTCAGCGCTTCGTGGCGTCGTGGATGACGCAGCTGCCCCAGGATTCCTTTGAGCAAGTGCGCAACTTTGTTTCAAGTGCTGCTAGGAACTCCGTATAACAACGTACAGGCAAGTGCGATTCCACATTACAATTTTATAGCTCCGTCAAATTTGTTGTATGGTCTGCCGCTTATCCCAAATCTCACGAGTCAACAGACCCCTCTACGCGCACAGCTCGTCGACAATGTGATTGGAGAGGATGTGGTGCGGGTCCACTTCGTCGCGCGCCTGCTTGAACTTGTCAAGCGGGTATCTTCGCTTGAGGCGCTCGCGCATCTGCTGTCGCTCGACCGGGTCCCGTGGCCACTCCATCTTCGCCCAGTGCTCCGTGGCACCGAATGGTTCCATGAAGTCGCGGTACATGGCGTAGAACTCGTGGAAGCGCTTGGTGATGGCGCGGCGGGCGTTCTCCTCCGCAGTCGGGAGGTACAGGATGACTCCGACCCACGAGAACACCTGGTCCGGGTTCAACGACGACGCGGGGCTCATGGTCGACGAGCTCGACGCCGTCCAGCGCTGCTCAATCGGCGCGTGCGCAGGGATGTCTTCAGCGTCGATGCGCTTGAGCAGCTGCTCCATGAAGTCGAGGTCGAGTGTACCGTGGGTCGGAAAGGACACCTCCTCCACGTGCTGCTGGCCACCGCAGTCAAAGCCGATGATGTCGTCCGAAAGCGCCACGCGGTAGCCCTCGCTGAGCTTCCAGAACTGCTTCTCCGTCTCGTTCACGCGGATCACGTGCTGCTTGTCGAGCGGGTTGAACTCCAGCAGCTTGTCGCGGAGCTTGGTGAAGCTCCAGTCGAGGTAGTCGGGCTCCGGGTTTCCATTCGCGAGCTCCAGGTAGAGTTTGCGCGGGGCTTCAAGGCGAACGTCGTTGCTGTGCTGCACAGGTGGGTAAAGCGTGTCGTTCGCGGGCTCCGAGTCGTCCATGCGACGGCACTGCACCACCACGACGGCGTCCGTGTACGGGATCCACATGTAGCGCAGATGCTGGAACTCCTCGAGCCACTTGGCGTGGTGCGGACGGATCTCGTTGAGTGTCATCACGAACGTCTTCTCCGCGAGGCGATGCATGGGCACACACTGCAGCGTCACCTTCGTGACAACACCGAGCGCACCCAGACCACACTTGGCAAGCGCAAAAAGCTCGGGGTTTTGTGTGGCGCTGAGCACCATCTTGCCCTTAGCGGGGGTGAGAATCTCCATCTCCACGATCTGATCGTCGATCGGAGGGATGCCAGCGCCAGTGCCGTGGCAGCCCGCCTGACAGATGCCACCCACCTGCTGGTCGCGGATCGAAGCCACATTCTGCATCGTCATGCCGTGCGTGCGCAGTTTGTCCAGCAGTTCGCCGACGATGTGGCCGGCCTCGACGGTCACCTGGAGCTTCTCCTTGTCCACGTTCAGGACCTTGTCGAACAGCGCCATGGTCATCAGCGCTTCGTTTCCAGTGCCCGCATTCGACACTTTGCCAGAGAAGCCCAGTCCGTTGGGGGAGACACCCGCGCCCATGCAGCGTAGCTTCTGCTTCTTGTCCTGGTACTCCTTCAGCAAACGCTCAATGTCTTCCACGGTCTCCGGTACGTAGAACTGCTGCGGACGGCACTCGTGCGACGCCGACCAGTTCACCAGCACGGTATCGCGGTCCGCCTGCTTCTCAGCGCGTGCGGAGCTGTTTGCACCGAGCGCGACGCCCGCAGCAGCTACCGCAGCCATCACGGCGCCAAAGATGGACAAGTTGTCGCTGCTGGAGCCGGCGGTCGTGGTGGTGGCACGTAGCGCATGCTGCAGCGAGGACGCTCTGCGCACGGAGGAGGCGGCGGGGAGGCGCGTGGCTCGGACCGCGAGCGAGCGGAAGGCGGTGGCGCGCAGCATCTCTCTTCTCTTTCGAAGTCTGCTCTGCGGATGGTCGAAGATTGGCGAATAAGCTTTTCAATTTGTTCTGTTCTGTTTGGTGAGTCTGACTGTTTTCTACCGTTCGAGATGCCAATTTTACCCGATTTTCCACTGAGTTGTGTCTATTTTTTGTAATTTTTTGAAAGTTGATCTGAATTGCTACACAACATTGGTCATTTAGCTAACATTGTTATTCAAGTAATCAGCTCGAAGCAATGCCCAAGTACGTGTCTT
>JAASGT010000095.1:0-50534 GCA_023334315.1 Globisporangium alternatum | reverse complement strand
GGCCGCACCTTCACGGGTCTGTACCCCGAGTGGGGCAACGTCGTGAACGGAAAGGTGAACAAGGTGCACCTGATCGGTCACAGCATGGGCGGTCAGACCGTGCGCATGCTCGCTCAGCTCCTGGCGAATGGTACCACTGGTACGCCGACTGGTCTTGAAGACCCAGCTTCAAACCCCCTCTTTGCCGGTGGCAAGGACTGGGTGCACTCGATCACGACCATCTCGACACCAAACCAAGGTGCCACTCTCGCCAACGCTCTCTCTGAGATCGGCGACACTGTTGTCGGTTTGGTCGTCGGCGCACTCTCAGCGCTCAACATCGGCGGCTCAATCACCGAGGTCGTCTACGACACGAAGCTCGATCAGTGGGGGATCACGCCCAAGAAGACCACCGAGTCGCTCAAGGCGTACTTGGAACGCGTGTTTGCAAGCAAGATCTTTGCACCAGGCTTCAAAGACGTTTGTCTCTGGAGCACGTCGGTCCCAGGCGCCAAGGAAGAGAGCTCGTGGGTCAAGACGCTGCCCAAGGTGTACTACTACAGCTACTCGACACAGGACACGCACGCGTCGCTGGACTGGTTGCTGCGCCCCATCCAGTTGCCCAACATCCTCACGATGCTACCGGTGTTCCAGCCCATCGGCGCGTTCCTTGGTAGCCGATGGACACCCGACAACGGCTACGACACGAGCTGGCAGGCCAACGACGGCGTGGTGCCAGTGATGTCCCAGTACCGCGACTTCACAGGCTCGCTGGTCGCGTACAAGGGCACGTCGTACATCGGCAAGTGGAACCAGATGCCCCTGCTGGACAAAATGGACCACGTGTCCATCATCGGCATCACGTTGCACACGCAGGTCAAGGACTTGTACTTTGCACACGCCAAGCTTCTCACGAGCCTGCCTGTGACCAGTAGCACGACCACGGCCTCGACGACCATGGTGTCCTCGATTGATTCGGTCGAGTTCGCAGCCGCAGCGAGCTTCAGTGTTGCGACTGCACTCTCAAATCTCAACAGCGCCACTGCGAGTGTGAAGAGCAAGAGCGACATTGAGAAGCTCTGCGCGAGTCCAGCGAACGAGTTCGCGAAGAGCTACTGCGACACGCTGCTCAACGCTGCGAGCACGACGCGTCGCCTTCGCGGCTAGAAGCGTAAGACAGTCGCTGTGGTGACTCATTTTTTGTATGTGTGCATTGCGTTAGTAGTAGCAGCAGTCATGGTGGTGTGCGAGTAGTGAGTGCCGCAATTGGGATGGAGCTCTTCGACAAAGGCGACTTCAACATGTATTGTGGTTTGCAGCGATTTTGGCAAACCCGGTTTGAGAGTCGATATATGTGGGCAGATTTATATATCGAGTCAGATTTACTTTAATTCGGTCCGATTTAGGCAGGGAAGATCATGTCTGAGGTCATGAAACCTGATGGTCAGCCAAATATGGTCGGATTTCGCAGAACGGGTCGATTTTGAATTCGAAGCAACAACATCTGAGAGCAAGCCCGCATTCCATTCGTCAAGAAATACAGATGGTTGATCCTAGAGGTCCGATTTGTACAAGGAGGTCCAATTTGATAAATCTGCGGTTCGAAATAGGGACTCACCACATAACACCACCACCCAATACTAAAACCCACAGATCGCAAAACATGTTGTTTGTATGCTGGATTGCATCACAGTCAAGATAGTACACCTTTTCGGCTCAAGTGATACGAATTCCAAATCAAATGTCGGGTTTTTGAATGAAGTTTGTCCTGTAAAATCGGAACAGTGTGAAAAATTATATTGAGTGGGACACATTACTTGCCAACAGGCATGTCCTGCAACATGAACACAGTGCGATAAAAGCACAGTGTGAGCGTCAAACGCAGAGCAGCGGGCCGCACTCGCTGATTCCGAGATGAACATGTTGGATGCATACTCAAGGAAGGCATTGCGGTGGGCCACCATTGGGATACCTGGCGGTACACGGCGGATGTCTGGAGCCTCACGTGCCAAATAAGCCTTGACTTTTGCCTTGAACGACGAAAAAACGCTCTCAATTGGATTGAACGCCGGGCTGTAAGGGCCAAGTCGCAGCACCGTCGCCGCCGCAAACTTCTCTTCCCTGAGAACGCTCTCAATATCCGTGCGGCACGGAGCATTGCCCAGCACGAAAAACGCCTTGTTGAGAGGCTCACGATGCTCGTCTCGTATCGTGCGAAGTAGGTTTATGAAGAAGATCTTCACGTCCGGCGCTCGATTCACCCACGGGTGCAGTGTTGCACAACGTGCGCAATCTGCTGGCGCTCATGAACTATCGCTTTTTCGTCGAGCAAGAAGCATGAGCTCGCTCGCGACCGTCGCCATAGTGAGTCGTGACGTGAACCAGAGTTTCTGCTCCACCACAAAATAGGATAATACATTAACAGGCAAGATGACGAGGTTTGCTCCCTAGGGTAAGACGTGCAAAACGTAGGTGAGATTACGAAGTGTAGTTACGATTTGAAGCGCGCTCGCCACAACCACTTGCTTGTATATCGACGCTTGAACCACTTGTTCTTGTATTTCGTCCACTTCCGGTTGAAAGATGGTGAAAATTTGTCTATAAATTGTACGTTAGACACGGATGCTGTAAGATCGATCTCAGCACACTTACTCAGCACTTACGGGCAGCTCCGAAGCCCTCGAGAACCGCGGTATTCTTATCGTTTGTCGTGTACGCTGCTTTGCAGTCGTTGGCAGACCCTAACAAACACAGGCAGCATAGACAGTAAGACCAGCCAAATTGTGTGAGGCAAACAGACTCACCGTTTATCACGCGCTTGTTGCCAATCACACAAAACTGCTTACATACACAGGGTCACAGAGTGGCATAGTATTTCAAACGAGACGAGGCAGTCAAACGTCTTACCTTGTGATGCATGAGTGCCGCTGCTGGCATAAAGTGCACCTCAATGCCCTGAATGCGAAACAGTATCAGCCTAATTGTGCTACATATCAACAGTGTACATATACGCACAGGTACTCACCGCTGCTCGGAGACGATCAAGCTCTGCTGACAGTTCACTTGCGTTTTTGTCCGCCACAATACGGACAACAGCAGGACTTGCGATCAAGGCGTCAGCAAGCTATATACGTATGCACAACAGACATATCAGCTTGTTTCATACACGTAGATCATTCGATAATACACGACTAAGTTGGTACACACCTTCGTATCTGTGAATGCATACATCCATATATCAATGGTGTGTTTGGTTTTTGCGATGAAGTGCACCAGCCGCTCGAATGCGCGGCTGGTGGGTGATACCGGGACGACATTTGCGTCGTCGCCAAACATCAGGTTCTCAGATACGAAATTGTTCGTTGGTCGAATGTCGTGATCCCGCAGCACGCGCTTCAAGGTCGACTTTGACATCGTGAACGGTGGGTACGGGACCACTGAGAACCCCACACTCGTGTGCGTGAGAACGGCGGCGTGTTTCATGCGATCTTGGCGTACCCATGTGTAAACGAGCTACTGTTGCTGCTCTGTTAGAAGGCAGGGACGGCCGTTGTGCGTCGCGCCACTCTCCATCTTGTGGTTTTTACTTTCCCCTTGGAGAACACAACTTAGGGTGTCCACTCGAGCTTTTTTAAAGTTCGTACATAAAAAAAGATCTATTGCCCAAAATAGTGGTTCTCGGCGCTGTTACATCAAATTACAAACCGGTACCGGTTTATCGGCTGCGTGACATGTGCTCTTTGCTTCAATGCGGAAATCCTGCCTTATTTTGTTCCCACAGAAAAAGCAAAAGCCAGCACGCACAAAGAAGGAAGAGCGAGCGAACATGGCGGAGCTGAGCTCGGCCATGGTCGTCGCGAACGGCAGTGACAGCTACACGAACGGCGTGCCACCCCCTCCTCCTGCAGCTGCGACCGCAAATGAGCCCAAGGCAGCGGAGAGCAAGACGCTGGCGGACCTGGTGCACGAAGTGGCCAACTGGACGCTGCACTCGGACCGCGACCTGCACGTTTTCCTCAAGAGCTACTCGACGGACCTCTTTGCGCGCACCAAGGCGCTTGAGGATACGGTGCGCGACCTCGCGGCGGATGCGGACTCGGCGCACGTGCGTCTCAAGAACACGTTCAACCAGTTCCTCATGCTCTCGAACAGTCAGTTCATCGAGAACCGCGTGTACGACGAGGAGCAGGAGGAGTTCATGGGCGTCGAGAACTCTGTGTCCAACCCGAGCGCGTCATCGACTAAGACTGACAATGCTAATGCTACAGAGAATGGCACGAATGCAAATGGCGACACAGCAGCAGCGAATGGAACGGAGGCGGCCAAGCCCGAGGCTGGCACCAAGAGCTCTGCCGAGTCGGTCGTAACCAAGTACCGCACGGCGCTCGAGATGGGGCTCGAGGCCATGAAGCTCTTCGCGATGCTCGATGACGACGACGATGACACGAGCGACACGTCGTCGCAGTTCGACACGGTGCTGGACATCTACAACGAGCGCCCGCTGCCGTTCATCATCGGCACGCGCGAGTTCCTCGAAGACGAGACGCTCGGGCTCGGCGCAGCGCCCGACTCCGACTCGGAGAGTTCGAGCGACGCGAGCGACTCGGAGTACGGCTCCGAGTACAGCAGCTCAGATGAGTCGTCGGTCTCATCCGCGTCCACGGCTCCACGCAAGAAACGCGCGTCCAAGGCCGCAGCCTCGGTCTCAGACGACGATGATGAAGAAGACTCGGACGACTCGGACGACTCGTCCGTTGCACCGCGTCGACAGCGCTCCAACTCCCAGGAGAGCGACACAAGCGGACTGTTTGGGCGTCCACCGGCGTCCGAGCCACCGCAGAAGCAGCGCGCGAGCCTGGCAGCCCCGCCTCGTGTGGCTTCAGGGGGTTCTAGAAGAAAGACGCCCTTTGACGCTGATGAAGAGGAGAGCGAGAGTGATGACGACAGCGACTGGTCCAGTGACAGCGACAGTGAAGAGGACACGAAGCGCAAAGCCAAGAAGAAACCAACACCGGCCGTGGTGGCGGCCCCAGCGACACCCGCACAGAGCAAGGCCACGCCGCCACCGAAGAAGAAGGCCCAGTTCTTTGACAGTTCGGACGATGATGACAGCGACGGCGGACTCTTTGGCGCGCCGCCGAAGTCCAAACCAGCGACAAACAGCAGTGCGTTCTCAGAAGAGACGAAGCAGTCGTCCCCGCCAAATGCGCTGTTCGCTGAGCAGTCGAGCAACGATTTGTTTGGTGCTTCATCAGCTGCTTCGGCGACCGCAGCGGCTGGCGCCAAGCGACAATCCGCGACGGCTCGTCGTGCAGACTCGTTCGATTCGTCCTCTGATGATGAAGAAGGCGCGCTGTTCGGTAGAAGCAGCGAGGCGAAGGCCAAGCCCTCGGCGGCGGCCACAGCAGCGCCACCGCAGGGCTTTCGACTGCCCATGGGGGACAACAGACAACAGGAGCCAGCCTCGACTGCCGCTGGCGCCAAGAAGACGTACTTGTCCGACAGCGACAGTGACGCCGAGTCTACGGTCAGCGGGCTTTTTGGTCGCACTTCGAGCTTCAAAGCCCCAGCAAAGGCGCCAACACCAGCGTCAACATCCGCTCCGTTCCTCCCACCACAGCAACAGCGTTCACGACCGACGCTATCAGACGACAGCAGTGATGATGACGATGAGGATGGCGGCCTTTTTGGCGCTGCGCCAAAGCCAAAGCCTAGCACCACCACTGCTCCTGCTGCTGCTGCTCCAAGACCAGTGGTTGCTCAACCAGCAACAGCGAGCGCGATCCCACCTCGACGTGCGCAGATGTATTCAGATGACAGCAGCGACGATGACAGTGACGACGGAGGCTTATTCGGCGCAAAACCAAAGCCTAGTACCGCTACAACGGCAAGCGCACCACGACTGGAGACCAAGCCTGTGCTGCAGAGCGCGCCAGCACCAGCGGCAGTGAGTGCCCCCACACAGCAGCGTCCTGTTCCTGTGAAGAGCTCGCTGTTCGACCAGGACGACGACAGTGACGAGAGTGATGCCGGCGGTCTGTTTGGCGCACCAACGAAATCGTCAGCACCAACTCCAGCTCCGGCACCACGAACCCAGCCACTGCCAGCGGCGACACCGGCGCGACCTCCACCAGTGTTTACACAATCGGTCAGCGACAGCGATGACGACAGTGACGACGGCGATCTGTTCGGCGCCCCACGACCGGTCCCAGCAGCAGCAGCCGCGCGTACTGCACCACCAGTGTCTCGACCGACACCTGCTACTACTACTGCCCCAATTCAGTCACGAGTGCTGAGTGACTCCAGCGACGCAGAGTCCGACGCCGGTGGGCTGTTTGGCGCTCCGCCCGTGCGAGGTCCAGTGTTCAGCGCCCCAGCACCAACTGCAGCAGCTGCACCTGCTCCTGCTCCTGCTCCTGCTCCTGCTCGTCCCGTCGTTTCGACTCCAGCTCCAGCAGCTACGACCACAGCGCCGCCTCCGCTTGTGAACCCACTGATCAAGCGTCAGGTCTCAGACTCGGACGACAGTGACGACGACTGGAGTGACGACGATGGTGGGCTCTTTGGCTCAGCTGCAGCAAAGCCAGCAGCTGCTGCTCCACGACCAGCACCGGTAGTATCAGCCGCCCCACCAGCAGCTACGCTCCAGCCTGCAGTGCAGCCATCTCTCTTTGGCAGTGCACAGCCGTCGTCCTCAAATTCGCTATTTGGTCCACCAGCGTCCACTGCTCCTGCGACCCTCGGTCCGCCGATCCCAAGTGCCGTCGCTCGACTGCGCGCCGCTGAGTCAGAGGACTCGGACTCGTCGGATGGGGACTGGGACGTGAGCGGCGGTCTTTTTGGCCCACCAAAGAAGTAGTGCAAACCTCCAGCTCCTGTTCATTGTTCCGACGAAAGGCTTCCCAACAACGTAATGCAAGACACACCACCAATTTCAACACCCCCAGAACCAATTTCAACATCGGCTTGCCCATTTTCTATCACGAGACTCTGATAGATGCTGATGAAGGATGAACGTATCGGAAGTTTATATACTGAATGGCGTCACACTCACGGGTAGATTATCTATCTCTCGCCTCAGAAGTGATCCTAGTAACTCTAGCCCAGTCTCCTTCGTGACAAAAGATCGCTCCACTTACAATCTGGCACCGACAAAGTCGTGGTCTTGAAAATCGCTGAAATTGGTTGTCGAAGCTCGAAACCAAAGTCTGCGCTTCTAATGACAACCTGAAGTGATCTCAGCAGTACGACGAAGAAGAACACGAGCTGTTGCTTTGGTTGATGCTGTATTTACTGGTTAAATCGAAATTGTCTGTTGTCTGCTGCTGCTGCTGGTGGGCTGGTGTGGGTTCTCTTACTCGCCGGAGCTCTGCAGCCCTGCCTGCTGCGCGGTCGTCTGCTGCGACTGGAGGTTCACCTGGTCGCGCACCTGCGAGGCCTTCTGCAGCAGCTGAATCATCTGCTCCTTGAGCACCGGGTCCTCGCGTGGTTGCTGCGGCTTGGCCTGTACGATCATGGACGACTCGTAGCTGCTCAGCGGCACCATGTCGGACGACGTGGCCCCGGCCCCGACGGTGCCGTACGCCTGCGGCCCGTAGCTGTAGTTCGGGTTGAATTGCTGCTGGTGCAACGGGTGCATCATCGTGTGCGGCTGCTGGGACTGCTGGTGATAGCGTGGCGCGGCGGCCACGAGCTGCGAGGACACCGCGGCCGCGCGCGCGAACTTGGTCTGCGCCTCGCGGCGCTCCTGGACCATCACCATGGCCAGGTGCGCCAGGTTCTGCATTGTCGCGATCTGATTCTCCTGCAGCGCCTGGCGCGGGTCCGTGTCCAGCACGCACACAGCGCCCACGCACTCGTTGTCGACGGTAAACAGTGGCGCGCCGGCGAGGAACCGCACGGCCAGTGGACCGGTGACGAATGGGTGGTTCATAAAGCGCGGGTCTCGCAAAGCGTCCATGACCACGAGCGGCCGCTGGTCGCGCACCGGGTACTCGCAGAAGCTAAAGTCGCGCGGCACGTCGGCCTCGCGCACGTTCACGGCGCTCTTGAACCACTGGCGGTTCTCGTCCACGAGGCTCACGACCGCGTACTTGCACGAGAGCGCCTGGGCCGCCAGGTCGCACAGCGTGTCGTAAATGTCGACCTGCTCTTCTTTCTCTTCGCTGTTGGCTGCGGCGTACTGGTCCTGGGCTTCGAGGCGCAGGCGCTCCATGAGGTCGCTCACCATCTCGCGCTTGGACGGGTCGCGCATCGCGATTTGCTTGAGCCACGCCATGCCCACGAGGTCGGGGACGGTCGACACCTGCTGTGCGGGCAGTGCCAGCGCGTACTCTTCGACAGCGTCACGGAGCTTCTCGTCGTCCACGCCCTTGGGCAGCGCCAATGCTAATGCGTCCACAGATGAAGAGCCATTACCCGTAGCTGCTGCGGACGAGGAGACCGAGTTGGGCGTCGTGCTGGTGGCGTCCGCATTAGCCAGTAGGTCCTTGTCGGCCTTGGTGCCGTCCATGCAGGCCTTGCACACGCGCAGTGTCGTGAGCCCGACGGACTGGAGGTCCACAGACTTGTATAGCGAGCAGCTGCGGCAGATGATCTCACCGCAGGCGCGGCAGTGGTGCTTGCGGCGCGTGTTCGTGAACGTCTTGAGGCACAGGTGGCAGCACTGGCGGTCCTTGTCGTTCACCCACGTGGGCTGCCGGCGCAGCGTGAGCTCGCGGCTGATGCGTCGGCGGCCGATGCTCTCCTCAATCACGCCCACGGACTCGGCCCAGTTGAGCAGCAGGCTACGGTTCAGTCGGCGCTTGCCGCGCTGGTTGGGCGGCTGTCGGATCGAACACACGAACTGGGCTTCGACCACGCCTTCTTCACGCGGCTGGAAGAGGTAGCCGCATTTGGAGATCGAGCCGCGCTCGAGCCGGTGGGACTCGTACAGCGGTGGGCACTCCATCTGCTCGATCGACTCGTAGAGGCAGACGCCGATGGGCTTGTCCGGGTCCCCTCCAATCACGTCCGCGCCCAGCACGCCCGTGTACTCGAGCACGCAAAAGTCGTGCGTGTGTACGATCGGGTTCATCGCGCTCTTCTTGTTGCGCATGGCGAGCCACTTTATACCGAGCGTCTCGCTCTCGTTCTGCTCGTTGTGGAAGAGCACGGCTGCGTCCGCGAAGAACTCACGCAGCTGCAGCTGCATAATCGTGCGGAATTCCGACGTGCTGGCGGCCGAGAAGAGCTCCATGATGTCGTCGAGCGACGCACGCACGGTCGCGACACCCTTGATGCTGTACGTGAGGCCGCCTTTCTGGCGGTCCTGGCACACCTGCACGCCCTTCTTCTCCTGCAGCAGCGTCCACTCGGCCTCCGGGTGGTGGTGCAGGTCCGGCACGAGCGATCGGCCCCAGAGCAGCAGGTCGTTCTCGTCCGAGAGCGTCACTTGCGGCGCCGCGAAGAAGCCGTTGCGCAGTGGTAGCGACCGCACCATCTTGCTTGTCGTCTTGTAGCTGCTCGTAAATGTACTTGGTAGTGGCAAGGATAGGTACGCACAAGCTCACACAGAAGGAAAGCTTCACGTGGCGCAAGTCGAGTCCTCGTTAGGGACGCACTTGTTGGCTTGCGTGACGTGCGCTACGCCTTGTGTGTTGCTTGTTTTGATGCGTTTGGCGATTTGCGCCGTTTGTCGAGAGCGCGGCGATAGGGAGAGAGGGAAAGGAAGGCTCGATCGAGCGTGGTTGAACTCTTCACTCGCGACCGGTCTTTATGAACGGGAGCTGCTCGCCCGATTGTGCGCTCGTCCCCGCTGGTCTGCCTGCCTTGTTGTTGTTGCTGCTTATGCCGCTTTCGAGGCACCAACAACAACAAGAAGCTCGACCAAGTATGTCAAACAACAACAACACACACATTTTGCACACAAAGACCAGCAACAATGCAGCAAGATCGCACTAGCATACAGAAAGCAAGTGTAGCGCACAATGTGGAAATAGAGAGACGGACAGATCCCTTTTTTTAGAAACGAGCTGGCCAATCAGCGGGAAGCATTACTCACTGGGCGGTCACTGAAGCGAGATGACACGTCTCTATTTGGAGAGAGTTTTGATTTTTATCAGGAGGGGCGACATTTGAAGTGAAGAGGCGGGCCATCGACTTTTACGAGATGCACGATCAGGATCTGGGGTGTGTGATTCGATTGATTGCACTTTACGATAAATCTGTTTAAAGTACAATAAGCTGAAAAGTATACATGACATTAACTTTTTATATTATATAAAGATTTGATATTCTAGATATGAATTACAGAGGGTGAAGCAACGGGATGTGCCAGTACAATTTGGCGCTTTTCGCTGGCTACAACTCAATCGGCGCGAATGCGAGCAACTCGTTTCGACACAAGTCATCTGCCACGCGTTCCACGAGCACCCTCCAATCTCTTGAAGGCGAAGCCAACAACAAACATGGCGTGCCGATTGACCGTGACGACATGGGACGTAATGGCAGTACTCGACAGCTTCCGCAAAGTACGAATAGCTGGTCGCGCGCGGGCGTGAACCTTGGTTGGTCAACCACTGAAGTAGCGTGCATAGTCGCTCATTGCCCACGTTGCATGCATCAACTGGCTGGCTGGCTGAACCAGGAGTGAGGACTGAACACAGCACTACGCTACTGCAATACTATGAATTACGAGGCCATTCACGGACGCTTGAGATTGATAAAGATCTCTGTCTTCATAGCGAACAAGGCGCCATCCGCTGAACATGCACATGATCCCATTCAGCGCGTGCTGACTCCTTGAGTGAGACGTGGTCAGGACAGTCGCAGCATTGATTGAATGTTGGTGGCCTGCTGCTCATGGTGAAAATTCACCAAATATCATAAAATTCAAACATCTAGTATTGAAGTGAAAGTTCCTATACAAAAATGATAACAAAACGGGCGAAATCACGACGTGTCCTTACAATAGCGATCTTCACACAAATGGACACGTCATAATTTCACCCTTTTCGTTTTCTTTTTTATATGAGAACTTTTACCCCAGTCCTGGCTTTTTGAATTTTACAAATTTAGTAAATTCTCACCAAACGAGCAAAAGTACAGTACAGGTGATGGTTGAACTTTCCTTTTGTGTCAGGAACTGGTCGGTCGGAGTCGGTCGGTCGGAACTAGATTGCTCAGACACAACAGCTCCTGATTTTTCGGGGCTAGAGAGTGTAACGTGCTTGGCTTCCTGCCACCATGTAATGGGTACCGTTTCGGGGAATCTGGCTGCTGCCCCCGACGTGTAGATCCCTGATCTCCTTATCGTCGTTCAGCTTTCACTCGTTTCACTTCGTTCCGATCGATTGGAGAACGGCAGCCAGATCGAAGAAGAGAGCACGACAAGTCAAACAGTCCTACTTCTTCGTCGTCTTGACTGCTGAAGCAATGGGAGGTGAAACTGCTGCTCATGGCTCGTGCGCAACGCTGAAGAGTATTCTGTCTCGCACAGTACGAGACTGTTGTGTGATCAAAATTCGTACGTCCACACAGCAGCCCACCTGTCACGTGTTGTTTGTTGGGTGCGCAGTGGAGAGCGAGACGAGTGAACTTTTGCTGAAAATCGGTTTAGGAGGGGGGTTAATCATTGAAGGCTTTGACAAGTCATGGAACACTTGTAGTTTGTATGCTCAGGTAATTCCTGTCACATTAAATACAATATAAAATGATAGATATCTGTTTGTGAGACCTGTTGATACACTTACCAAGTCGAAAATGAATGCTGGCGTCAGCATTTTGTGTTTGTTGTTGTGGCTTCTTTTTTGTGACGGACGGACGGGACGTTCGGGATATGAAGGTTCTATTCGGGACGCACGGAGCTCACAAGGTGGAACAAACGCGTTCGTTCGGGACCGTGGGACGACTCAGCTCTAGGACTACCCCAGGGTAGTTGGTCCGTGTCCCCCCTCCGCTGGCGCGCGTTTTGCTCCTCTCCCCTCTCTCTTCCTCTCCACCGTCCACACGGTTTTTTGAATTTCTCAAGCCAAATGCGTGAGACCATCACTCCTCAATACAAATGCACCTCCCCCTTTCCTCCCCCCTCTCTCTCTGGCGGTAGAATTGAAAAAGCGCCCCCCCTCGCTTTCAGTCAGAAGGAAATTGGAGAAGCCAACGACGCAGCAAGACGCGAGCGAGCGAGCAGGAGAGACGAGAAGAGAAGGAAGTGACGTCCACACACGGCGCCTGCTCCTTACTCCACCTGATCTTTCTCTTCCCCCTCTGTGACGACACACACACACACGACAAGGTACGACCTCTTTCATGTGATGGCGAGACGAAGGTGTCGATCGTGTGCATGTGAATGGGAATGTGGAAATGTGTTTGTGAAATGATCACGGTGTCGGAAAAAGATGGGGACGTAATGATGGGGGCTCCCATAGGGTTCGTGAAAAGTCGACGTGAGGCGTTGAGGATGACAAAAAAAATGCCCAAAGCGTTATGGATGCGGCTTGTTGTGTTCGTTTCGATTCGGCAAGGTGTCCGCCTCATTCCTTTCATGTTACTCGTGGCTCGGTGTGTGTGTGTGTGCACTTGCGTGAAAGACATAACAACCACAGTAGACCTAGTTCTTACGCTCTCTGTCTGTTTGGTGAATGAACAGTGATCCCTCCACATCTCCCGTGACAGCGCCGCCGACGAGAGCAACATGTACTCCGCCGCAGCTCCAGGCCCGGCCCGACGCCCCGGTGGCAACCAGCCGGTGAATGTGCCGCCTCCACAGATCCGGACGCAAAACCCATCCAACATGCCTCCGATGGCGAACGCCGGTGCGGCGTCGAACCGTATCAGCGAGATGCTAGACCAAGTGAAGGCGGAGTACGAGGCCGCCATTCAGCAGCTGAACATCTCGAAGATGGAGCAGCTCGAGATGGAGCGCAAGATCCAGTCGCAGGTCGTGGAGATGGACCAGATCCAGCAGACGCTGAAGACTCTGGAGGCAAACCACCGCCGCATTCGCCAGCAGTACGAAGAAGACATGATGCGCATGCGTCGTCAGCTGGAAGGCCAGTCGGCCGCTGCTGGACAGGTGAAGATGAACAACAAGCGTATTCGCACCCAGGGCCCTGGTACGCCAATGCAGACTGACGAGCCGCTGATGTCGGTCGTGAACGTTGCGGCCGGTGCGCCGTCCAACCGCCCAAACAACCAGAGATCGAACTCTCCCGTGCGCGTCGTTCCAGTCCAGCCAGCGTCTCGCTCGCTTCAGAAGCTTGGCCAGCAGCCAATCCCGCAAGGTCAACAGTTGCAGTCCCAGCCACCTCAGCAGCAAGCCCCACCACCTCAGCTGAGCCCTTTGGAGGGGCAATCGACCACGCCAACGAACCGCAGAGGGCTGCCAGGCTTGAACCGCGAAGCGATTCAGGAGGCGAATGGCAAAGTGGAAGGACGTAGCATTCCGCCCGTCGGGAGTCTGTCGCAGTCCGGCCCGTCGTCTCCAGTGATCAAGAAATCGAAGTCGAACGGCAGCGGCGAGCAGAACAGCATCCCGAGCATCTCCAACGGAAAAGGCAGCCTTCCATCCGTGAGTGCGTCGACGGGGTCGTCTTCGTCGGGTGCTTTGATCCCTTCAGTCCCAAAGATCCACCGTGAGCACCACGGATCTGCAGAATCGAGCCCATCGTCGAGCAACAATTCAGCGCAGTCACAGGCGGTGCCTTCATCGACCCCAACGACGTCGAGCACTTCTGCTGCCAACAAGCAGTCGACTCC
This sequence comes from Globisporangium alternatum, assembly GCA_023334315.1. NCBI lineage: Eukaryota > Oomycota > Peronosporomycetes > Pythiales > Pythiaceae > Globisporangium > Globisporangium alternatum. The sequence goes on along the minus strand of JAASGT010000095.1, from coordinate 36,818 downwards.
TGAAGCGAACTCCGGTGCGGTGATGGGCTCGGGCTCGTCCGGATCGAATGCCACCCAGAAGACCTCCAACTCGAAGGCGAGTCGTCTCAACTGGAGCTGCGTGTATTCGTCGAAGGGTCCAACGTCGTACCAGGACTCAGAGCGTCCAGTTGCGGAGATGCACCAGTCGATGGATCATCAGAGCGTTGTGTGCGTTGTGCGTTTCTCGAACGATGGCACGATGATGGCGTCCGGTTGCCACAAGACCGCGCAGGTGTTTGACGTGAAGACTGGCGACCGCAAGTTCTTTGTCTCCCGCCCTGGATCGAACGGCGGAAACAACGCGAACAATGCTGTCGCTGCCACGAACGAAGCTGACGACGCGTACGTCCGCGCGGTGTGCTTCTCGCCTGACTGCACGAAGCTTGTTGCCGGGATGCCGCACAACACCATTCGCATTTGGGACATTGCTTCGAACGAGGAAGGTCCAGCCATGACTGGCCACGAGTCTGAGATCTACTCTCTCGACTACGTCAACGACTTCATCGTGTCTGGCTCGGGCGATCGCAAGGTTCGTCTGTGGGATGCCCGATCCGGCCAGTGCAAGAAGATCTTCGGCAGTGAAAGCGGCGGGCCGTCGGACGGTGTCACCTCGGTTGCTCTCTCTCCAGATGGTCGCTTGCTTGCCGCCGGTTCGCTGGACAAGGTTGTGCGCATCTGGGACACGGAGACGGCGCAGCTCCTTGACCGCCTGGAAGGCCACAGCGACTCGGTGTACTCGATCGCTTTCTCTCCGGATGGCAAGAACTTGATCTCCGGTTCGTTGGACCGAAACATCATGCTGTGGGATGTGTGCGCTCAGGGCCGAACCACGACTCGCCCGCGCATGCTGTTCCAGGGCCACAAGGACTTTGTTCTGTCGGTGGCATACACCCCAGACGGAAGGTATGTTGCTATTGTGTTGTTTTGATGGTGGATCGAGTGAGTGCCGTTGATGCTAACCGTTTGTTGTTTCTTTTCTTTTGTCTGCAGATGGCTGATGTCGGGATCGAAGGACCGCTCTGTCGTGTTCTGGGACCCTCGATCGTCCCGTTCGGTATTAACACTGACTGGCTACCGGAATTCGGTGATCAGTGTGGCGTCGTCGCCGGACTCGCCTTACTTCGCAACCGGAAGCGGAGACTGTTTTGCTGTTGTCTGGAAGTACCAATGCCAGTCTTTTTAAATATCCGACAGAGTGCTGAATAGTGGAGGAGCTAGTGGACGAGAAGGCGGCGGAAGAAGACAAGCAGAGAGGAACAGTGATGGAGCGATTCTGGATCCAGCTATTTCGTCTGCAGCGCTGGGATTTGGATCTCGTTGCTTGGTGTCGATCGATGGCTCGGCTGGTTGGCGACGGATGCGGAAGGCGAAGCGCAGCTACCGTCGTGCTGTTTTGCTGTGGAAGAGTCTTGGTTCTTCCGTTCTGGCGACCAGGTTTGGAATCGAACGCCCATCGTTTTCATAGGAGATAACAAAAGCGAGAAACATTAGTGCATTTTTTAGCGTGTTGTCCAAGCCCAATCGAGCCATCAAGGTGTACATACCAGTCCGTCATTTGTGTCTGTCTTCGTCTACCAGTCTGCGTTGAAGTCGTAACTGGTTGGTGCTGTGAATGATTTGCGGCTGCAACGGTGCCTCTTGGATATTCCTGTGACGTGACGTGCAGTGAAACCGTCACGAAACGTTTTTACGTTTGTGATGTCAACTCGATCGTAATTACGTATTTTTACGAAAGTGTCAAGTGATTCGAAACAAGCCATCATTCTGATTTCGGAATGATGTTTTAATCGACCATGTCGGATCTGTATCAACATCGTCAGCATCGAATAGGTTCGTCGCAGAGGTCACCACAAAAGAAACTTTCCTGATGACTCAACCCAGTCTTCGCTTATTCCACGTATGCGTCATGAAGTGCTATCTGAAGATTCGTCGTTGCGTCACTCGACCATGTCTACTGTAGCTAGAAGATGCGTTATGGGGAGGGTGAGCTTTGCTCTCCAAGGCAATATGAATCGATTAGATGATGCTGTCGGTGATACTGAAAAATTCTGAACATAATACGGGGCTCAAGCTAGAGCTAAGTCACTCTCTGCCTTGTTCTGAGAGCTCAATAGTCAATCTATGGACTTGCTGTTGACTGTGAGTTAGTTCGCACCCTTGCATGCACCTCTCACACTGCTGAAACAGACATCGCACTTTTGTCGTCGAAGTTCTACAGAAACCCACTACCTGAGCCGCTCCAATGCCGCTTCTCATACTCTTCCGTGAACTCGGGATCTGCTGCCGTCGACGAATTCTTCATCTTTGTATTGCCACCACTGCTACTGCTCTGGGTGGGCTCTGCTGCGGAAGGTGTCGCTGGTGGCGTCATGCGTCGAGCGAACGGCAGGCGCGCCGTCATGCGCTTCCTCAGTGAGTCCTCAACTGCTTCAGCCACGGTTCCGTCTGAGGAGACAGCACCGGGAGTAGCAACAACAGCCTTGCTGTCATTGGTTGTATCGCGCGGTGCTGACACTTTCCGAGTGACCACCACGAAGTCCTTCACTGTCTCTTCAGCCTTGCTACTGCCATCACCATCACCAGCAGCAGTACCAGTCTTGATGTCTGGAGGCATACTAGAAGCTCCTTCGACCACAACGACCTTCTCGATCGTGGCCGCGAGTTCCGCGGCGTCGATCGCAGTAGCATCGCTGCCACTTGGATGCCAGATCCACGAGAGCCATCCGGGCGTGACCGCGTACATGAACGTGCTCCAGATGGCGTCGCCGCTCTGCGCCTGAACCGTCTGGTCCTTCACAACCGTACCCACAAACTGCTTGGCGTGGTTCTGGATGTCCACGCGGCTGAGCACGTCGTGCACGGACTCGGCCAGCGTGCTCGTGACCGTTTGCTTCACTGGGTCCTGCACGAAAGTGTGCGCAAGCAGCTGCGTGAGGTTCCAGCGCGTCTGCTCGTCTTTCATGAGCTGCTCGATGAGCAGCAGCACGCTCTGCTTCGTCTTCGGGTCCACGACAGTCACCATGAGTAGGTCCACGACCTGCTTGCGCGTCGCCGGATCCTCGAGCAGCACTGCGACCGTGTGTTTCGTCAGTTTCGACACGTGCGCGAGCGTCACGGGGTCGTTCAGCGTCTGCACCACGAGCGCTCTCAAAGCCTCGCGAGTCGAGTCCATGACCACGAGCTAACTCATTGATAACAAAGAGGGATCAGTACAGTAGTCGAGCTGGTAGTATGCACACAGGTGATTGCTTAGACAGACGTACCCGCTGGAGGAACTGGGAGGCCTGGTCGAGCACGTTCGGGTCGTTGAGCACGGTCTGCACGATCTGCGATGCTAGCTCCTGCAATAGCGATACAAAGCACATACCGTAGTCAGCCACCTATAGACACACGCTATCCATACATCGGTATCCATAGCATATACGCACCCGCGTGTGGCCCTTCAGCGTCTCGTCCTGGAGCGACTTGGACGCCACGTCGGCCGTGTGCTTGCTCACGCCGACCTTGAGCTCCGGCCCGAAGGCCATGAGCGTCACACCCACGAACACGGAGCCGAAGATCCAGAGCCACGTGCGCTGTGGACGTGTCAGCAGGCGGCGAATAAGCTCGCGGTCGCTCACGCCGTCCAGGTTGAGCGTCGGTGGCGGCGCTTGTTCGCTGGCGAGCTTCTGTGCCGTTGCTGCCGAGTTTGCTGATGACGGTGTGGAGACGCTGGCGTTCCTACTACTACTGGTGGTAGTATTGGTGCTGTTAGAGGAACTGCTGTTAGAGGAGCTGCTGTACAGGCGCGTCCAGCGCTGTGGGGGGCGGGAGGCTGTGCGCCTCGCATGGCGCTGCGCCGCGAGCGCGCACACTCGGCGGGCGAGCATCTTGGTCTCTTCACGTTCAAATTCTCGAGTAAAATTGATGGGATTCTCCACAAATGGAAAAGCCGTGAGTCCCTCTCATTTCCACATTGGTTGTATAGAGGTATTATGCGTCATAAATTGTACTGATGAAGACTAAATTGTACCCTATAAGCACAACACACTGCTATTAAGAGGCTAGTCAAGATAATTAGGTGAACAAGAGTGTCTTTGCGGTACGGTGTTGTGTTCCACTCAAATGGCACTTGTGACGAGCTTGCCACCTCATGAGCTCAGAAGCGGCCGTAGACGAGCGAGTCGAGCCGATGCACATGGGTCAAGAGCTCCTTGTTCTGGTGCTTGAGCCGCACGCGCTCGCTCTGCAGCAGCTGCGCCTCCTCCCGGGCGATCAGCAGCTCGTCCTCGATCTGCACGACAGCGCACTCGGTGCGCTGCGCGACCTGCTTCCACTCGTCCTTCTCCCGCAGCAGCTGCTGAAACTGCGTCTCCACGTGCTTCTTCTCGGCGCTCTTGACGCGCAGCGCGTCTCGTAGCGACTGCACTTCCTGCGCCAGCAGTGCCTCGCGCTCCTTGGCCAGCGCGTTCTCTTTCTCCAGCTGACGGAGCGCGGCCTCGACGCGCATGAGGATGTGCAGCTCGGCGCGGTTGCTCGAGTCACCAGCATTGTCGTCACAGTCGCGGTCGCGGTCGTTGCCATAGTCATTGCTAGAATTGATGTTGTTGCGGCTTTGCAGGCGCAGACGGTTGAGATTTGCTGCGAGCGCTGCTGCTGACGCTGGAGACCCGCTGTTCCGTCTTCTGCTGATCGCCGAGCTTCTGAGCAGTTGTGCGGACTTGCTGGCGCTCCTCTCGCGAGCAGCACGCAGGTCGACGCTCGGGCGGCGTCTGCCTATCACGCGACTGGTTTGAAAAGCGCGGCGCGACGAGGAGGCACCGCCTGGGGAGAAGAGCTTCTCCATGCGCGCTCGCCGTCGGTTGTCAAAGCTCTCGTCATCATCATCGTCATCGTCATCAGCATCATCATCACTCTCTTGTTGGTGCTGGTGCTGGGGTGGCGGCTGAGCCCCCGATCGCAGCGAGGCGAGGCGCTGGGCAAAGAGCTCCTGGGGAAGCGGCTTGGACGCCAGCAGGATCTTGCTCACGGTGCTGACGCTGCTGCAGCTCGCTCGGCTCGACGCGAGACTGTTGTTGATGATGTTGAGATTGGGATTGCTGGTCGCATTCGATGGATCTCTGTAGAGTGCAGTGACTGGAGGTGGTGTGGCGCGGGGCGAGATCACGCCACTGCTGGAATCTAACGTGTCCGACTACAACCACGATCGACAGTATAAGCAATCGGACAATGGCAAGCCCGAGAACGTTGCTGTGTATGAATGAATGGACGTACCTCGCAGTCTCGTGCGGGAGCATCGTGGCAGTGTTGACTCCAGTACTGGGTCTGTTGGTCGCCAGAGTGGATGTCGATTGGTTCCTGATGGTGACGCTGATGCTGATCGCGAATGGAGGCGGCGGAATGAAACGATGCGTCTGGAAAGAAATCTCGCTTCGCTGCTGCCTCATGGACCACTGCTCTTGTTGTTGCTGCTACTGCTGGGCTGATCTCTTCGCTTTTCCCGCTGCTGCTCAAGGCAGACGCACGCAATGCACCACCACTAGGTACACTACCAGAAGAGCTCTTGGCACTCACACTGGTGGCAATCGATACTGCCACTCCCCGCTGCAGTCGGAAGTGCTCAGTTTTAATCTTCGGCGGCGAGATCTGCGATGGTGATCCACTGCGGACCGCACGGACCGTCGATTCTGGACTCTGTTGACTGCTCGCGTGACTGGAAGAGACACCAGAAGTCGAGGCTGCGGCCAGCACTGCGCCAAGCCTGATGCTCTGCGTGCGCTTGGCCTGGCGCTCGGCCTCGCGCACCTGATCGATGAACTGCTGGCAGTGCTTGGCGGACGACGCCATGAGCTCTTCGGTCCGCACGCGTCTGTTCGTTGAGGTTCTGTTACCTCCTGCTGACTCCCAGTACTCGATCTCGCACCGGGTCTTGTTCTTGCGCTTCTGTTCAATGCGCTTGAGCGCCGAGCCCAAGTCGATCGCTACGCGGCACTTGCCCCGACGACGACTCACGTCCACTTCTCTGTCTCCAGCATCGTCTCCCGGACGCCGTGAGCGACCAGTGTCTTCAGTCCCATCACCAGATGCGTCGCCATCGTCATCGAGCACCACGTCGTCCACGTCGTCGTCGGTCAGTTCGAGGATGAGCTGCGACGAATCGCTCGTGAACGTACATGCGCAGCGCCGCCACTCGAGCAGGTTCGTCTCGAGGCTGCGCACCTTACGCTTGAGCGGCACGACGACACCATCCTCCAGCATAGTCTACGTCTACGTACACAGGTGACGACGACAAGGCGTACTTGAGCTCACGAACCAGGGTAATGCAAGACAGCGGAGCTTGCTGTCTCTGTGTGTGACTGTGTTGACGGCAATGAATGGGAAGTCTCGTGCGAGCAAGCAGGCGTTGCGGTGGCGTTTGGTTTATTTTGAAAATGCCCACGCGTCGTTCGTTACACTCCGAGGCTCAGTGCATGAGGTGCAGGCCTGTTATGTGAGGCTGGCGATCAAGAAGAGCCAATCAATCCAAAATTCAAAGTCTATTATGTCTGCACGCACTACGTCTCTAAGGACTATGCCTTGAAGTTGAACGCAAAGCCCGTCTGCTTGGCTTTGGGCTTCGCTGCTGCTGCCACAGGTGCGGCCTTGCGCGCCTTCTTCACTGGCGCCGGCTGCTTCTCTTCTTCCTCTTCTTCAGAGTTCTCCTCCTCCTCCTCGTCATCGTCGTCTTCGTCCATGTACTGGTCCTCCTCGTCGCTCTCGTCGTCGATGTCGCTGTCCTTCATGTCCGAGTCGTCATGCTCGCTGTCGTGCGCCTCGTCGTCCTCGTTATCAAAGTCGCTGGCGTCCTCTTCATCATCACTGTCGCCCTTCTGCTTATCACCGCCGCCAGTGAGCTCCTTCCAGCTCTTCTGGATCTTCACGACCTTGTCGGCCTCCTCCGTGTTGAGCTCGGCCACGTTAATCAGTGGCGCATAGTGCAGCTCGTTCTCAAACTCGAGCTCGTCCTCGTTCTCGAGGAAGATGAGGCGCTTGGCGTGCTCGGCGCTGTGCGCCTTGCGGTCGCTCTCCTCACACAGGCTCGAGCAGTAGACGTTCGTCTTGCAGAGCACGCAGCGCCGGAGTTCGTCGCCCTCGTCCGCCGCGTCCTGAATCGACTTTTCGCACTTGAAGCACGACAATGCGGTGCACGGCACCTGGTTCACTGTGCTTTTGCTATTGCCCTTGCGCTTCCAGATGCTGAGGCTGTAGGCCGAGTTGCCCCAGTTGGGCAGCGCGAGCTCCTTAATCAGCACGAAGCGCGCCTCGAGCTCCTTCTCGAAGCGCCGGTCGCCCGTGTCGCCCTGCCACTCGCCCACGTGGATCACGTGCTCGCCCTGGAAGAACCGCACGCAGTTGAGCGCCATGTCGTCATGGGGAGGCGGGTAGCAGAGGAAGAGGTTGCGCTTGGCCATCTCGCCGTCCTGCTTGAGCACTTCGGGGCCGCCCTTGCCAATGGGGCAGAACGGCGGCACTTGACCGTGGTAAGCATTGCGCTCCTGCTTGCGACTAGTGCGTTGTCCACTGGCAGTGGACGACTCACCACCTGATGTAGTCGCTCCGTCCGTCGAAGGTGGACACTTGTCGTATGCGACAATGTCCACCTTTTGCTTCTGCAGCAGCGAGCTCCAGTAACCCGTGCCGGCACCCATCTCTACGAGCGGTGCGAACTTGGCGACCACGCCGAGCGCTTCGGGTGTAGGCGTCGCGTATGCGTATAGGTGGCAGCACCAGTCGCGACAGTTGTTGCGCCACTGCGCGAGCAGCGGGTACGCTGGGAGCTCCACCAAGCCGTTGTTGTTCGTGCCCGGGCCGCCTCCTTCGCTCTCTCCTGTACCAGTCACTACACCGGCGACCGACTTGCCGCGCTCGCGGCGGTAGTGCTTCTTCTGCGGCTTCTTCTTGCTCTTGTTGGCCACAGCCGCCTGCGCCGACGCGATCAGGTGCGGGTTTACGAGTAGCGCGTCCATCTCGCCGTGCATGCCCACGCTCTGCTCGTAGAACAGGCGCACCCCCTCTCGCAGCCGCGCGTGGTAGATCTCCAGCAGTGCCGGCGGCTCAACAGGTTTCTTGTTCTCACGCAGGGGCAGTGCAAGCGAGTCAATGAGCTTCGCTGGGACCTCGATGTCGTTGAGCTCGTTGTTCACAAAGAGCTCGAGTTGTGGCTGCGCCTGTGGACAAAAGTTCTCGAGGTCGCTAAAGTAGATCTCTGGTGCGGGTACAGCGCCACAGGCACGGCCGTAGAGCACGATCGACGCGTAGTAGCAGTGGAAGTACATCTGGTCGTAGATGCACGCGAGGTGAATCGGCACCTGGTCGCGCGTGCTCTTGCCGGCGGCCTGTTCGGCCTTCTTCATCTGGCTCTGCAGCTCCACGAGCACCTGCTGCTCGTGCTGCAGCTCACCGATCGTCTTCTGTCCGTTCTGCGTGCCGCCGCTCGCAAACTGCTGCTTGACGTGCAGCAACAGCGCGTCGAGCAACTCGGTCGCCGACTTGGACCACACGCGCGACGTGTAGATCGTGCCAGCGATGCGCGCGAGTCGGATGAGCTGGTGGAGCGCGCTGAAAAGCCGCTGGCCGCCGCTGGGCTTGCTCACGGCATTCTCGCCGTCCTCGCGCACCACGATCGAGTGCTGCAGCACGCCGTGTTGACACCGCTTGCACTGGCCTGAGCGCAGAGCGTCAACGCGCTCCATCGTCTGGTTCTCCTTCTTCGTACGCGAGTCGAACACCATCTCGCGTCCGCCGTGGTTGCAACCGCAGCCGGGCACGCCGCATTTTGAGAGCACACCGTTCTCCGGGAGCACGTCGCGCACGAGGTCGTAGATCTCGCCGTGCTCGTTCACGTCCTGGAGCGGCGCGTTGTGCTTGAATTTGGATGGCAGCGCGTGCAGCACAATGCGCTTGCTGGGCGTAGCTGATGACTCTGTCGTGGCGGGCCCGTACTTGCTCGTGGATGGTGGTACTGCAGACTGCTTCTTGCGGTGGCGCGCCTTCTTGGCGTCGTTGCGCTGGTGCACGTGCTGCGCGACATCCTGGTCGATCTCGAGACCGTACTCGGCGGCGATGGCGGCCATTTCGTCCTCGATGAACGCGATCTCGCTCGACTGGAAGCCGATGTGGCCCATGCGGCGCTTGCCGTTCGCGCTCGTGGCCGCGCGCTTGTTGCCCATGCTCGCTCGCCTGCTGTGAGTTTGTGTGACTGTGTAGCTCTTCAGCTATGATGACCTTTGAAGCAAGATGAAGCGTTCAAGGCCACGCTTGACTTGACTGTCACTTGTAGGCAAGCTCGCGAGCTGGAAGAGTGGTGGCGCTCGCTGCGCTCATTTGGGGACGATATTTGTGTTTTTAGCCATTCTATGTTTCTTTTTTTCGTATAGTAGATATGGTTTCTCTAAGTATATTGGAATCACACCTATTAGTTTTGAAAATTACAAATATATAACGTTTTTATTTTAAGAAAACGATGCAAAAAAGAACGACTGTGCTTATGTGTGGAGAAGATGAATAGGTTGAACATCCTTCGGAAGAGATGAAGGGCAATTAGCCTTTTGTTAGTGCCGGAAGGCGAGTTACCCTTCACAGCGCGACCAAAAGATGTGCGAGAGCAGCAAGCCATGTCGGACTCTGAGCACCAAAGCGCTTTCTTTCGTGCCTGGAAGTAACGTACCAAACGACATCCAAGACAGACTGATGCTACTCCTTTAGCAACTTCGTCACAATGTCATGCGTCCCCATTCTGCTGTGAGGTGTGAGATACAGTACTGAACTTGAGGTTGCCGACTGGAATCCTTGTGAGGGAAACACTCCTTCGTCTGCTTGATTGATAGCCGAAGTGAGAAACGCTCGGAGTTTTCATCCATTCACATAACGCCCATTGCTCCAGTAGCTTTCAGAATTCCAATTCTGACGTGAGGGCGGCTGGCTCAGTCAGCGTTTAGTTTTCCACTTATTCACCTCTCCACCTGCAGGCGTTCGTTCTTTGCCTCTCGCTCGCGAATCTACTATATTCGATCTCGACCACACACGGAATGTGTGTTTGCCGCTGGAGCGAGAGCGGAGCTGCACGCAAAGCGGGAGCGCAAGAAGGAACCGCACGCTTGCCAGCGACAAACAAAGAGGTCACGTGTGGGTATCTATTTCTGTCTCACTCATTGATCACCCTACAGCATTGCTGACTGGACTACATACAGTGGGAGCCTGCAAGTCTATGGGCTAGCAGAGAATGCCTGAGCGAGTGCCTACCTATCAAGCACCGCATCAACAGCAAGCCACCGACGACGCATAGCGATGCCAATGGAATCCGACGTCCCGAGCTCGCGCCCTTTTGCGCTCCCCCCGCGCTCGTCGCCGCTCATCAAGCGCCCGTCGACAGTAGCGTCTTCGTCCGCAGTGCACCATTATCCATCAGCAGGATCATCATCGGGATCACCACCAATCCTGTTGGGACGGTATCGCAAAGCGGTTCCATTCGCCACGGCCGCCACTGCGCCTCGCATTCGACGCTCGATCTCGAGGCTGCAGCAGAGCCAGCTCGATATGCGCATGGAGCTCTTCTTCCACCTGCCCACGTTCCCGGAGCTCCAGCGGCTGCGTGTGCACCGGTCGCTCTCACTCATCGCGCTCCAGGCGATGCTGCAGCGTGAGTTCGACGTCCCATTCGAAGACCAGCGGCTCTACTTCCACGGAGACTTGCTCGAGGGCGACGAAGAGTTGGCGTTCTACGAGCTCCACGACAAGTGTGTCATCAACGTGCGCATCCGCAAGCGGTACCGCAGCATCGGCGACATCTTCAACAAGATCAAGGTCGTGCGTTTTCCCTCAAAGGCTATGCACCCAGAGGACTTTGAGCTCGTGGAGGTTGTGGCCGCGCTGCCGCCACTACGGATCGTGTTCCGCCGCCTCGGGATCGCGATCACCTACATCACGATGCTCGACCGCATGCAGAGCAAGACGTCCGGACGGCGCGTGTGGCGGCAGCAGGTCAACTTCTGGGACGAGCCCGTCGCACCGCTCGACACGACGCCGTTCAGCAAGAATGGCAACCCCAAGAGCAAGCAGAACGCCGCGAGCACGCTCACAGTGCTACTAGGCGTCTCCGCACAGTTGCCGACGATGTCGAGTGCGAAACAACAGCAACAGACAACAGCTAGAGACAGTGAAGCAGGCATGTCGTTCATCCTGCGCAAGTGCAGCCCCGAGCGCGTCTCGCACCTCATGTCCATGGCGCACGCGCACGCGATCCAGGATCGACTCCAGATTCCGCCCGAGTCGCGCACGGGCGTCGACGTGCGCCACATCCGCAAGTGGCTCTGCAGCGTCAAGTTCTTTGCGAGCGCCAACATCCCCGACCCGGCGTTCCACGAGATCGCCAAGAACTGCGTCTACGAGCGGTACTGGTCGGGCGACTACATCTTCCGCCAGGGAGACGTCGGCGACTTCTTCTACATCCTCATCAGCGGCTGCATCTCGCTCGCGGCCTACGGCAACGGCTTCTTCGCGACCATGACACCGGGCATGTGCTTTGGCGAGATCAGCCTCTTTGAAGCCAAAGGTGTGCGCACGGCGAGCGCGAACGTGAACTTTGCCGCGCCTTTCGCTGAGCTCGCCGTGCTCTCGGGGGATGTGTACCGACGCGTGATCAACCCACACAAGCAGGCAGTGCTCGTGAAGACCGAGAAGGCCGTGTACTCGATCCCGCAGCTCCGGTGTCTCCCCGACAACATCCTGACGCACATCGCCTATGCCAGCAAGACGCTGACTGCGAAGACTGGGAAGCGACTGATCCAGTGCGGCGACGAAGTGAACGTGCTCGTGTTTCTCGTTGCTGGCGAAGTCAAGATCTCGACGCCACGCCAGAAGCAGCAAGTAGGCGGTGGTGGTGGCGCATCTGGGAGGTTCAAACCGTCTTTCAGCCAGGAGAGCAGCAATGACAGCGTCGAGAAGCCCTATGTAAGTGAACTGCACCCCTGCTTTTCGTCGCCTTGAGGACGTTGTGGCTCGCTTAGATCTTGGCTCATAAGTCCATTGCTTATTTCCATCTTAGCCGATCGTGAGTGTCGTCCACGCGCCAGCAGTGTTTGGACAGGAAGGATGTCTCACCAACACCCCGAGAACCGCGCCGTGGGACATCGACGCGCTCGACACGTGCACACTGGTCTGCCTTCGAATGGACACGATCTCGATCTTCCTCGCGCCGAATCAGGGCATCATCCGTGCGCTTGTCGCCGAGCATTACGCGCGGATCAATGACTTCCGAAGGCGATTCGAGCAGTACGCGCTCTTGCAGGAGACACGACGGAGCTCCTCGACCGCGACGTTCAACAAGCAAGCGTCGTACTTGAGGCTCTTGACTTCATCTCGAAAGCTGCTCAGCGACAGCAGCAGAGCTGAAGAGACCGGGATGAAGCCACTCCCGGGCCAAAGGCGGACGGCAGCGGCTCGCATCGAGTTCCCAAAGGTGCTCATGAAGGATGAGCCTGTAATTGGTGTCGCAGCATCAGTACCAGTAGCACAAGCAATAGGGACGCCATTGCTTCACGACATTCGAAGTCCACGAGCTCCATCCACAGTCTCTCCAACAGCAGCAGCCGCGTCGCCACGACGAGCTTCTTCAAAAACGAGCTTCCACAATATCTTCTTTGGATCGCGCAAAGCTGCAAAAGCAAACGAGCATGAGCGTGGGCAGCAACAAATTCAAAGCGGACCGACTTCGTCACCTACCTGCGCTGAGCTGCAAGACCGTTTCCTCCACTTGGCACTCCCGCACGGCAACATGCTGGATCTACATGAGCAACTCCAGTTTGTCTCGTTCGAGCAGCAGCAGCGAGACTGGGATTGGCAGCAGCTCAAACAGGGAGCTCGCAAACACCCTGAAGCAGAAAACGCCAAGGAAGAAGAGCGCGTTGAAGCGAAGACCCAGGCGCTTCTCCATGGGCTGCGCAAACTCCAGGCGGAAGATGTGAAAATGGTAGCGCCGCTGTCCTCCACCATTGCGCATCCTCAGTTCCACTTCGCACCGTCGCCATCAGTCTTGAATACCTAACGACACAAGAAACAAACCCAACAATCATACTGGTCTCATTCATGTGGAGCGAAGCCGTGACCGCCATCACCTTGTTCTTGTATTTTCGTTGTTGCACCTTTGCTTGTTTTTTCTAGGCTCGCTGTCACCAGTTTGCTTCCGAGTCAACTCCGCAGTCTACTCTCGACGCACGTAGAACAGTACGTACGCGCGTGGCGTCACAGCTTTCTCTGCACTGGTTTCATTCGTGAAGCTGTCGTTGAAGCTGAACCAGCGCTCGTTCTCTGGGTTCTTTGCCACAGCCGTGTAGTGCCCGCCACCGAGACCACCGGAGTGTTCCGAGACAGCAAACAGGTCATAGATGAGAGGTTCGCCCCGCTGAGGACCGATCACGTACTCGGACAGGTCCAGACTTGCGATCGGGAACGTAACCAGGGCCGAGATCTTGTCGCGGTGCATGTACATCGAGCCCTGTGCATATCGGAACCGCTTGAGCTGGAAGATCAAAATCTTCGGAAGCGAGAAGAGGTCGAATTTCTTGATCGCGCGCACGTGGTCTTTGCATTTCGGGCAGTACCACGTATCCGTTTCTCCGAGCTGCTCGCGCTCAGTGAACTTGCTCAAGCAGTTCAGGAGACTGATTTCTTTGTTGGTTGAAATGCGAAGGTTCTTCATTGACTCGTGGAGCTCAATGCGCTTCGCAGAGCTTTCATCGTAGCCCTTGTGGTAGCTGCATGCAATAGTAAACAAAATCCGTCAGATACGAGCATAATTAAGTAAGTATGGCAAACGAAACAAAACACGAACAATCGTACCCGTCTCGACTCCACTCGACAGTGAAGCAGTGCGTTCGGTCGGCTGCATCTGGTAAGTCTGCTGGCTCGCTCGAGCAAGCAAAATTACGGATGAGCAACGTCGTTCCGTTCGGTTGGCTCACATGCAGACGATACGGTAGCGTCTGGTCGTCTCCACATCCAAACGAAGCTGGCGTGTCCTTTGGCGATACCAAGCGCTTCACGATCTGCCACACCTTTTTGTGGACGTCTGCTTTCGTGCAGTTCTGTTCAATGGAAACGAGAAGCGGGGTGTTGAATAGCTCCACTTCAACGCGTCGTTGCTTCGAGCCAAAGCTGTCTCCACCGTCTGCCAAGCTGTCTCCGCTGCTATAGCGACCGTTGATAGGAGAAGCGCACGGTGCTTGGTGCAGCAATGCAACCAAACGCATCGCTTTCTCGGAGCCGCTTGTAGGCATTTTCAGCGCCATCTTTGCTGCAGCCGGAGGTTGAATGCTTTTCGAACTGAAATCGTATTCAGTCACCGGTAGCTCAAGCTCGTACGCATGAAGCGTGCCCTCTCGAAGATCTTCAAGTGGCAGCGCATCATTCAATGCTTTCAAAATGCGATGATTCCAAACCTCGACGAAGAATAAGCGAGCAAATGGAATCCCAGAGAGCTCGCTCAGTTTCTCTTTCACGTCGCGCAGAGTGCTAGACTCTTTTGGCAGGTGAACTGCATACTTCATCGGGATGTCACCGTTTGCCCAAAAGAGCTGCGCTTGAACGACCACGATTTCTTCATTCGGGATCGGCACCGAAAGACTCATGAACGGGTCGAACGTCACGGACTCGTTTCCGCAGTCGGGATTCGAGCATGTCAGGTGGCTTCGTAGCTGACCCATAAAGTTTTCCACGATCACGCTGGCGTTGCGACGAAGGTACAGCTCCCACTCTTCGCGCGCAACTTCAATGTCGTCGCGACCGTTTCTCTCCACAGCAGGCGTGTACGGCTTCTTCTTCACTCGGTTCAGGTCTTCATGCAGCCCGTCCAGCAGGAAGTTCATCACTTCCTGGCTGTCTTGCTGTTGGTAACCGGCGAATTGCGGAGCGTACTGACCGATGACAGATTTCAGACTTGTTGGTGAGACCACCGAGTACTCGCCACCCCACATTTTTCGGATCAGACGCCCAAACTCGATTGCGATCATGCCCTTCATTCCCAGAGGATTGTCAGCATTGATGTCTTTGTAGAACGCTTCCTTCTTCGTTTCTTCGTCCATTTTCAGGAAGTAGTCTTTCAGCGGAGGAGTGTTGATCAGGCACTGCAGCATACTGTTCATGAAGCACGTATTTCCGAGGTTCTGGAGCCCGACGACCCCCACGAAGTCTGGTTTGCCACGACCGTACTCATAGCTATGGTCGCGACCACGGTCTCCGTATCGCCCGTACGAGGAGTATGAGGAGGAAGGCGAAGGCGCCAAACGAGAAGTTGTAGCGAGTGTTGTCGTGGTGCTGGCATTGACTGCTTTGTGCGTCCCTGGCGCACAAAGCAGCTCGTCTTGAGCGTCTCTCCAGACTTCCTCTCCGTCGTAGCTGACCTTGATTTTCAGCAAGTTAGTCTCTTCATTGCGCTTCACTTCAGTCACAACGCCGTTTCGCCACTCTGGGAAATTCTTCGCCGGAATCGAGAACCCAAGCTGAACTTCGTCGTTGACTTCAAACGCACGCCAGTTGCGAACCATCGAGTGCAGCGGGGCAAGACGATCAGAAGCTCGCTCCAGCCACTCGTCCCACTTGGCCGTCCACCCACGATAGTGAACCTTCACTCTCTTTTCTTCTACTGCGATGATTCTGGACTCGTACCTACTCACAGTTTAGCACATCATCAAGAACTGAAACAGCGATAACACACCACAATAAGGAAATCCGTACGTACCATTTCTTGTCACTGTCGAGCGCATCGATGAGCTGACCAAGCTCCAGCTTATATCTCCACTCGTTCGCTTGGATCTCACTCAGAAACTTGCCATTTCGCCAGTCCGCGGGGTTCGCTGTATCTGCGAAGCGTGCTTCGACGAGCAGATGATGAAATCGCTCTTTGCCTGAGCGGTAATCGCGCTGCTCCAGCTGAAGCTCGCCGATGCAGATCTTCTTTGCAGCGTCTTGGCTACGGACGTGATTCGCTGCTGTCTGGAAACTCACGCTCTTCGATTCTGGTGCTGGAGCTGTTGCATCCTTGAGCGGCATCCATGCAGACGTCTCGGATAGTCTGTAGCTCACTTGGACAGTGCGGTCCAGGTCTTTCGGGTTCGCGTTGGGGAAATACTGTCGGACTTTGTGCTTCATTGCCTTCTGGAGTTGATTTTGCACCTCCTCCACAAGCGACGACTCACTCGAAACGATGATCAACGGCTTTTCTCGCTCGTCCAGCGCTTCCTCTGGTGCTTCCATGCCACTTCGCCAAAAGAAAATCTACCAAATGCATCAATGAGCAGCACTGGATACTTAGCACTTCCTTCGACTACAAGACGAGTGTATCAGTGAACAAAATGGGCCGCTTACCTGAAACATCACCGGATACACTTCAACGATCAGCTTCCGCGCAGGACCACGAGCGATGACTTCACGCGGGATCTCCCAGTCGTATCCAAATTCGTGCGACAGCCGATTCCAAATGCTCTCACTGACCAAGCGGTAATCGCGTCCTTCCGCCTAGTAACGGCAGCACCGCACACAACACAGCCAAATGTCAGCCCACAGATTCAACCCACACGTGATGCCATCATCATGGAAGCGGTACACTCGTCGACTATAAACGACAGACAAAGACCAGTGGTGCACACAAACGTACCAGCATCGGCTTCAACACGACGGTTTTGCGCTTCTTGGAGCTGAACTCCACGTCAACGAGCAGCTCATTCGTGACTTCATTGCTGTCACTCGCACCATTTGGCGCACTTGGCTCCGCCATCTCCTCGTCTTCATCAGCTGTCCTTTCTGGTGCGCTCTGATGGTTGTCCGCACCACCGCCACGAAGAGTGAGGTGCTGCTGCCACCACTGCGTTGCCACGAGGAACCACTGATCGCCCTCCTCCATGCGCTCGTCGCGCATGAGACTCTCAACTTCGTTCAGCAGCGCCTGCTGCTTGGCGCTCAGCACAGCAGCGTTTCCATTTCCATGCGCGACAGCGGGTGGCAGCGACTCATCCGTCAACGCTGCTTTCTTCTGCGTGTCGTCGCCAGCCATGGTGCAGTCCCAAGCGTGGATTCAGATGGAGAGTAGATTGTGTATGTGCGTGAGTGTTAGCCACGTCAACGTAGCGGAGAACGTGCAGCTCGGCTCGATGATGCGTGGATTCCGCGTGGCGTGCTGGGTGCTGCTGATGGATCGCTTGCTCTCTTTCTGCCAACTGCCCCAAATTAACAAGCCCGCAACGCCAAAAAGGCAGACCATTTTTAAAGAATTTTCGAGAAAAGAGGATACATATCTGGAATTTAGATAAGTGGGTTGCACTTGAAATGACCATCGCACAATACAGTCGTCCCTGTCGATAAGAGCTTCGCTGCGAGATTCCCTGTCTGTAAGACTCGCTTTGGGTTGCAACAAAAATGTTGTTATAAGTGTTTGTATGGAGCTCTCTGTCGTCCATTTTCTAATTTGCTTGTAACTATCCTCTTTTTATGACACAAATCACCCCTTCGATCCAAATTAGTACAGATAACCTCCTCAGACACTTTTTTGTATGCAAAAATAAAGGTTATCTAACAAGGAAGTATAAAAAGATAGAGGTTCTGGAAGCGAGTGGTGCACTTTCATGAAACGCATTACACGCTAAGTGATGGCCGCGGTAATGACCGTGGGATCGTTGCAAACGGCCCCTAAGCAGCACTGAAAGCACCCTCGTGGTTTTGAATAAGACGCAATTTGATTAGTTCATTATGTAAGCGAGAGACATGTTATTGATTCGGATGTTGGCTACATCCTGGGTCAGTTCGTAGACATCATTCGCAAGGATGCCTATGTGGTGCCAACTATTTGCTATGATAGTGTGGTTGACACAGTTCCAGGCTTCCTGGCTCAAGTGCATGGTTTCTAGAATGTCGACAGTGAACATGTATTTCGTCGGCGTCGTGTACGGCTCGTCTGGGGATGCTTCACGGCGCCTGCGTCTGTGTTCGTTGGCTTTCTTCACGGTGTGACGCACTTGCCGTCTCTTGATCCAAGCCTTGAGCGACGCGATAATCCCTGCATCTTGAGGCTGGAGATACGATGTGGTGTTCGGGGAGCAGCATCTGTAGCTCGATGTTGGTCAGCATGGCGTCGTTTCGATGTGACGATGTCAAGCAGGAGCAGGATGTCGCGACCCTCACTCTTCATTCTAGCGTCCAGCTCCAACAGCCATGTCTCGAAGATCCGGCTGTTCATCCAGGCCTTCTTAATGTTGTTGTACTGGACGCCGAGCTCGCTTGGACTCTGCTTTTCGAAGCATCTTGGTTGCGCTGCAGTTTCGATGAATAACAACAGAACCTTGTCGGATCCGTCGGCGTTCGTCGTCACGACCATCGTCATTCTCGTTTTTGACTTCTTCACACCAGCGAACCGGTTCTTTGATATTGTTATGCTCGGCGCTGTGCAATAGAAATTGGCCATTTCATACATATTATAGATATCTTTCAGTGGATACCTGGACGTCATGTCTTGCAGCATCTTGCGTCCTTCTTCAGTGTCCTTCATGTTCATCGATCCTGCTTCACCGTGTAGCTTTCAATTGGAGAATTTGTTCCTGCGAAGAAACTTCTCCATCTACCCATTGGAAAACTTCAGCACCGGAAAATTCTTGCGTTCTTGCGTGGCCAAGTGGTCCATCAAAATTGATTCGCGGAGCTGCTTCGTTTTAAACTGGATCGCGACCTCTATGATGCTAGGGATCTTCAGCAGCTCCATGTCAGCGATTCACTCGACGAGTTCAGCTTCCAGCCGATGAGACTTTGTCGATCTGGCAATCTTCCTTGTTGCAGAGTCCTCTGTGACGTTAAGATGCTGCTTCAGGATGTCGCGGATGCTGTTGGATGATGACGCTTTCTCAAGTTTGAATTCTTGAGCAGCCCACGCACGCACCTCCTGGATTTTCACTGCAGGATGCTGTTGGCGGTGCTTCTGCAGGAGAGGCTTCTGGTCGACAGTGAGGGACACACACTCGTTCTACGTGCACGGTTTGCTCGGTATCTTTGCGCTGATTGAGTTTGCTGTCTGTTTGAGTGTGACTCTCACGCACGCGGGACAACTTCAACACAACGGAAAGTAATCTCTCTGTACGGTCAAGGATAACTACATTTCGTTCGTTCATGGGTACTTTTCTTATTCCTGTACCTGACTCGATGGATTCAGAGAGGATACGCGAATCATGGGGTCTCTCTGAGGGAGGGTGAACTGTAGCAGCTTATACTTGCCAACATAATCGTACTTGAGAGGGACCTTGTCTTTTATAAGAGTCATTTCATAAGACAGACAAGGCATTGAGCACAAAAGTGTCGCTTACAGAGAGAGGTGACTGTAATAGGACTGACAAACACTTAGTCTACACAAATATCCAGAATGGTTGCACAAAACAACAAATATACGCTCTATTGATTCCTATATTACCATACTGTAGGCAAAGAACGTTCAGACGCATCTTGAAGCCAAGATCGCAAAATGGCGATCGGTTTCTTCTTCTCGCATCTCTCTCTTTCACTTGCCTTCTCGCCCTCAAGCAAGCACAAGCCCAAGCCACCTCTACTTCACGGCCATGAAGCCCTTCCAGCCGCTGCGCGTTGCGCTCGTCGCTCTCGCTATCACGAGGGCATCGGCCAGCGATGCCGAGCACGACGGCGTGCCGCTCGGATCGCCGTACGCCGTGGACCCAGCGATCGAACAGAGCATCCTCGACAGTCTGCACGCGCTGGTCTACGATGCGAGCGTCTCACAACTCATCGTTGATGAGCTGCACGACGGTCTGAAGGGTGCGAAGGAGTTTGAGCTGTACGTGCTGGCGCAGAGCTGGCAGCCCGAGTTCTGCCACGGCAAGGAGAGGGTGTACCCAGGCTGCAAGAGCCCGCTGCCGTACTGGCGACAGCACTTCACGATGCACGGGCTCTGGCCCGAGCACGAGTCTGGCGCACCGCCGGGCTTTTGTGGCGGCGAGCCTTTTGACGTCGACCGCATCGAGAATGAGATCGGCTTTGACGCGCTCAAGGAATTCTGGCCGGACGTCAAGTTTAGCGACGCGTCGCCCGAGTACCCGGACTTCTGGAAACACGAGTGGACGCGCCACGGCACGTGTTCAGGGCTATCGCAGATCGAGTACTTCTCGCATGCCGTGAACCTGATCCGCAACGGCACGGCTGAGACCCCGTCGCTCGTTCAGGAAAACGTGGGCAAGAGCGTCGCAATCGCAGATCTGCGCAAGGCATTTGGCGGCGACAGCGGGTCCTCAAAACCCGCTGCGGTGCTGAAGTGTATGGGTGGAGGCGACGTGCTTTCGCAGGTGTTCTCGTGCTGGAGCAAGGACGAGAAGAACGTGCCGGTCGCGCGTCGCGAGTGCCCGGACCACGTCCTGAAAGAAGACACATGCTCAAGGTCGATGATCAAGATCCCCGCTTTTCCACAGTGATAACGCCAGTGCCAGCTTCATACTCTCGGGTGGCGCATCAATTACGCCGCAACGATGGTATGTACTGCTCGTGCTGCTATCCACGTACATGTCCAATTGCATGATTACCAACAGTCTTATCTAGCGAGTCCAGCCCTTCAATTACGAAGCTCAAACAATGCAAACTCCACTCTCTGTGTCACCTTGCAACCTTGTACAAGAAGAGCTTCCAGTGCCCGTCGTCCCTCTTTCTACATGCCTCTTATGAGTCTCGAGACCGCACAGACAAGCCCCACCGCTCAAGATACTTCTCGCTCGCCGTCTCGAGCTGCCGATTGGTCACGTCGACATGGCCGGCCGTTACTGCAACTCACAGGAAGTTGTGTGGCGCAATGGAAAAGCCGTACGAGTAGTCTGAAGCTCACTCGTAGAGCCACTTCAAGACGGCAAAGTGGCCATTCTGGACGACTCGCCATGCGATCTCGCCGGAAATGTGGCCTCGGCATCGCCTGATGAGCCATCTGAGGACGTATAGGTGGTCGTTGACAGCCGCGTCCTTGGAGATCCTCGCGAGATAATGACCCGAGTACGCAGCGTGCGATGTACTCGAGAACACTCAGTTGTCTGTGGCTAGCTGCGACTGTGACCGCTAGCGGACTCACCCACTTGTGTCGATTCTTATAGCCGCGTCGACAGAGAGTGCGAAGATGACTGAGTTTAGCAGCCTCCGTCGTCTGCTGCTCGCCGCAAAATCAGCGCCACCGTGTTCAGCATCGTACACAGATAATCTAGAAATGAGCGCCTTCGTAGCTGCACGTTAGGCTCAATGTCCAAAAATTGAGCGCGACAGGTTTCATTGGCAACATGAATCAATCAAGCGGGGCGCCTCACGTTCGTTCTCTCGTATTCACACCTACTTGACAACCAGTCACCACTACACACTTTCATCGCCCCAGTTCAGCGGTAGTGACGGTAGCGTTTCAAGCCACAGTAGTCGATAGTATACACAATAATGCAAATGTACTGATCGAGAACGGTGTAAAAGGCACGACTACGTGTCTAGCTGCGTGAGGAGCGCGACGCCGCGGCGGATCCAGTGCTTCTGTCGGTGGATCTGCGCCATGGGCACGCGGATAGACATGACAAAATTGGTCGAGTGGCCCGTGGTCGAGAGCGTGCCCTGGCGCAGCGATGTCTTGTAAACGGGGCACAGGTACACGTGAGCCGTGCCGCCCGGATCCGTGTCCTTGATCGGCTCAATGTCGTCGCGCTTCTTCGGCAGCAGGTGGATGATCGGCATGGGCACATGAAGCTCGCGGTGGCGTGACTCGGCGATCACCAGATGCTCGTTGTCCCAGCGCGCGCCTTCCATGAAGAGCCCTTCGACGTAGGCGCCGTCCTCGGCCTTGCCGCTCACGTGCGTCGTATTGAGCACAACCATGTCGTAGCCGATCTGGTCGATCGGCAGCTGGTGCTTGCGCGCAAAGTTCTGCTGCGTGCCCGTGATGAACGCCTGTGTGAAGAAGAATCCCGAGATCCAGAACACCGGCGGGGACGAGCCGCGGTCGATCCAGTCCTGTAGGAATGTCAGCCTCGCCAGGAAGTCGGTGACCCAGCTGCCCAGGGGCTTGAGTGACGGGTACGCCACGGACGACCACATCACGGGCACCTGGCCGTTCACCATGCTGTTGCCCATGGCCTCGAGCTCAGCTGAGAGCACGACGAGGCCCTTGAGTGCGCGCTGGATCTCGGCGAGCGACTTGGAGATGATCGCGATGAGCCGATTGAATCGAATGAGCTCCTGCGTGAGCACCGTGTTCATGCTCTCGGCGTAGAGCACGGGGAAGTCCAGTTCCGCCTTCTCATTATCGAACAGTGGCGGGATCCGGTCGGCAATATCGTGCGCGGTCTCCTCAAGCACCTGGTCCCAGGATTTCCCGCCGCCACCACTACTCCTTGGCTGCAGCGAGAGCGCAGACTCGAGTAGCAAGTTGGTCTCGGAGATCGCGCACGAGATGTTGGCGTTGTCATGGAGCCCAAAGATCTCGGGCCCTTCGTTCATCGGCAACGAGTCAATGTAGTCCAAGTACGAACTTAACGATCCATCTTTCGGCGCATAGTAGATGCCTGAGGCCGAGAACTTGTACGCGTCGTTCAAGATCTCGGGCGCGTAGAAGTCCGAGAGGATGTTCACGATGCACCGTCGGTCCTTGTCGTCAGTCACGCGGCCGCCGTAGTTGCACTCGCCCGCGAGGTACGCGAGCGCAGCGTACGGGATCGGGTCGCTCGCGTTGAGCTCGTCGAGGCAGATCTTGAGCTGGTCCTTGGAGATGTTCAGATCCGAGGACGAGAAGACGTACTTGATGTTCCAGCCGAGCGGCCCAAACTTGGTGCGTTCGCGCACAATAGCGTGGAAGAAGCAGAGTCCGAAGAGCAATTTCTTGAAAGCCTCGGGGCGTCGACAGCTTTGCACCCAGTTCTCGTCGATGGTCAAGTACGAGCCCTTGAGGTTTGCGCGCATGCCCTTGGGCGGCTCGTTGGTCATCTTGACACCATTCTGCAGGATGAAGGACGGAAACGCCCTCGTGGGCTCGCTCGTGAGCCAGAGTCGAAAGTTCGCATGCACTCGGTCCGGCGTGATCTCTTCGCAGATCTTCTCGAGCGTCGGCAGCCAGCTGACGGACAAGTGACAGTTCTGAAGACAGACCCACGTGCCATTGTCGATAGCCTCGGCGATCGCGTTCTCGGCGAGTGGGCCTTGGCCCTGACCGAGCGAGATGGCTACGAACTTCTTGTTGAAGCCCATCTCGACCGCGAGCTTGAGCAGCTCGGACATGGGGTCCGCACCCGGCGTGAGCACGAAGATCAGTGGTGTCGAGCAATTCGAGTCCTCGTACCCGGCCTTGAGGTCAAAAGGCTGCGGCTCAATGAACCGCTGGCCCATCTCGGACGCGACGAAGGTCATGACGGCCGGGATGACCTTGTCGGGTCGCAGGCAGCGCAGGATCACGATCCGCTGGAAGGCGTCAAGCGATCCGACGGACGAGATGTTGCCCATCATGTCGGCCGGATCCGACGCGTTGTAGCAGGCCTCCCAGAGCGGCAGCTCGGCCTCAAAGTACTCGCTGAACATCGCGAGCACCGGCAGATCATTAAGCCCGAGGACGTTGCCCCAGGTCTTGTCGTTGAGCCAGGACTCCGTGCCCGCAGGTTTTGGTTTCGCGAGCTCCATCTGCGTGTTGCCTGTAAAGAAATACCGGAGCTCGGCCGTGTTGATCGTACCATTGCCGACTAGCACCTTGACCGTTAGTAAGAACGCAAAGAGCAGCTTGTCCTTCTCAAAGAGCGACCGGCAGACGTTTCGGTAGAGCACGAACGTGAACGTGTCGTTTAAATTCCCAAGCCGCGTGGCCAGGTGCGTCGACTTCTCGGCCCGCCCAATGGAGAACACGAACAAGTTGATGAACCACTCGAGCGCGTACTGGTACATCGGGTCGATGACCGAGAGGTCTGCGATACAGAAGAACAGCTGCGAGGCCCTGAACGCCACGGGCTGATATCCCTGGCGCTTCTCGGCGATCATCTGCTGCGTGATTGCGGCCTCGCGCACTTTCTCTTCAATCTTGTTGGCTGTAACCTTGGACGCCCCCAAGGTGTCGATGAGCCGCTCGTCGTCCAAAATATTGCCCTCGGCGCTCTGCAGCAGGTACAAAATCTTGTCCTCGATCTCCTTAAGCGTCTTCTTGTTGGCCGCATCCTCGAGCACGAGCTTCTCGCGCTGCTGCTCGAGCACGGGCTCCTCCTTCGCCACAGCGATGCCGAGCATCTGGTCCTGAAGTCCCTCTTCCGTGGCCATGAAGTTGAGTAAGTTCACCTTGACGCACGTCTCGGGCGGGTAGTGTGGGTTGCGCAGCTTCGTCGTCATGTACAGCCGAAAGTTGGCGTCGTACTCAATCGTGTTGTCACCGAGGCGGATCGTGGCCACGCCGCCACTCTTGATCACCTGTTTGAGCAGGATCGGCTCGAGCATCGGGTCGATCTCCTCGGGCATGTTCTCGACCAGCACAGCCGCACCGATCATGATCGAGTTCTCTAGCATGCGCACGAATCCGGCCTGAGACTGCTTCACGACCTTGAGATTATTGCTCTCCTCCATGTTCTTCACCCACCTATTCGCCTGGCCCTGCGGGTCGATCATCAGCGGCCACCGGTTGCTGCGCTGGAGCATAATCGCATTATCGATCGAGAACGAGTCATTTGGGAGCTTGGCGATCGTCCACTCGCGGATCTTGACGAGGTCGCCGAGCGTCGTGGTGAGCGAGAACTTGTCCGAGCACGTGATCGCCTTCTTACTGAGCTCCTGGCCCCAGTGCGCGAGCGCTTTCTCGCGATACGGGCTCGTGAATGCGCCCAAGTACGCGATGACGCCAGACGAGAGCATGATGTCGCCCACGACGTTGTCGTACACGACCTGGAGCTTGCCCGACATCTCGATCCAGCGAGCCTTCTCGCCACCGAGGCCTCCAATGAGCTGTGTCGCGCGCGTGAGCTTCTTGGAGCAGTCATCCACCTGGAACTGCAGGTCGGCCTTCTTCTTGTAGGCCGCGGCCAGGTCGGCCTCGAGCCGCGCGACCTTGTCAAGCACCACCTGGAGTGCGTCCTGTTTGCCCTTGAGCTCCGACTGGGCCTTCTCCAAGGCTGCAGTGGCCGTCTTAAGCGCCTCGCGCTTCGGCGCCACGACCTTCGCCACGCGGTTGTACACGACCATAGCGTGGACCCAACTGCACAGTCCGGACGCGGCCACCGAGGCCTTGCGGATCTTCTCGGCCGAGAAGTCCGGGTTCGCAGCGTACGGGACCACCTTCTCAATAGCCTCGGGTGGGATGTTGTCCTTGTCGTACTCGAGCAGGTTCTGCAGGAACCGCGTGTCGCTCAGCAGGTTCTTCTGCGCCGGGACCCAGTAGTCGTCGATCTTCTTCGTGCCGCCATTCGGGTCCTTGACTTTCAGGGGCGCGACGTTCATCATGATACACACAGCCTCCATGACAAGCTTGACGCCATCTGGGGGCTTCTTCATGGCCTTGATCTCCGTGATGTCGCCCTTCGTGAGCGTCTGCAAAGCCTTCACAGCGTTTTCAAGGGCTGGAATGGCCTCAGCAAGCTCAGCTTCACAGCTCTCCTTGATGCCGTTGGCCTCGGCAGCCTGCTCGTTACAGAGCTTCTCCTCGGCGGCCACGACGTCCTTGGTCACGTTCGCCTCCTTCTGCTCACGGGAGATCGTTTCCAGCAACGCATCGGTCTCGATCGTGGCCACTTTGAGCATGGGCTGCAACGCCTCGAGCTCCACCTGCATCTTCTCGACCTGCTCGGCCGTCTCCATGAGCTTCGTGAGACCGTTGTCGTACCGCTTCTTCATCGTCATCACCTCGATGCGCTTGTTGTTCAAGAGCTTCTTGAACGTGTTGATGAGCTCGAGGTACGACGTCGGTGTGATGTAGTAGTGTCTTCTCAGCGACTGGAGAAAGTCCTGCGTCATCCTGCTCATGCTCTCCTGCATGTCCACGCAGACGTCGACGATGCCTGTCTTAACCTGGGCCGGCAAGTCCACGTCGACGAGAAAGTGGTCGGCCACGGACCGCAGCGCCTCGTCGGGCCACTCGGTGAACCAGTCGATCGTGCAGCAGTTGACGAGCGACGGGAACATGCGCAGTCGCCGTCGAAAGGCGTCGCCAATGGGCGAGAGCGCCAGTACAACGTGCAAGTTCGTCCGGCACCGACTGACAAAGAAGTTGTAGATCTCAGCGCTGTTGCCCGTGTTCACACCGGCCGCCGAGGCCGACGGCTCTAGGGCTTCGTTGATCTGCATGGTTTCGTCGTTCTGCCACAAGTTGGCGACCTCGCCGGTGTTCAAGATGCCGTTAATGTCCTCCAAGTAGGCCTCTTCGACAATTTGCGTGTCCGAGAAGAGGAACACGGTCGGCTGGTTGTTCACGCCCGTCATCTGGAGCACTTTCTTCAGATCGTTGCGCCACTCGGAGCGCGAGTAGGACTTGGAGATCTCGATCTGGAAGAGCTTGTACTCGGCCATGAAGACGGCCAAAGTCGTGAGGCTCTTACGGCCGCTGCCACCGACTCCAACGAGCAGTGCATTGCCATACGGCTGGTGGATCACGCGCGAGATGCGCGCGACGTGCTCGATCGCGTTCTGAAAGAGCACGAGGCTCATGGGTGCCGAGCTCATGTTGTTGTAGTCCTCGAGATACACGTGCATGGAGGATTGCAGCAGTTCACGGTCCCGTAGCTCGTCGTAGTTGCGCTTCGTGGACTTGCTGTCGCCAAAGTTCCCATAGATCAGGATCGCATTTGGGCCACGGACATCCTCAACGTACTTCATTTCAAAGTGGAACGCCACGGTCTTCACGAGGCCCTCGGCGAACCACGCGCGGTCCTTCTCGTCGATCAATCGATCAGAGAACACCCGTAGACACTCGTGACTCCAGAGGCGAACAAAGTCCTTGCCGTCCTTCACGACGTCGGCCGTGACCTGGGCGATGCCCTGGAAGACCTTGGACAGGTCCCGCAGGTTGAACGTGTAATGCGATTTGGCTGGCGTCGGCAATAGCGAGGATGAGATCGTGTTGTAGATGTCGATCGTGGCGTTCACGACGGCGCCACTGAGCTGCTTGACGGACCCGGGAAAGTTGAGCAGAAACCAGTCCGTGATGCGTCCAAAGATGCCCTTGAGAGAGTCGTTGTCGAACGGCACAAAGTTGATCAGGTTGAAGTACCTCACGTACCGCTGGGTGATTTTCGTACGACCACCGCCGGGTGGACCCATGGCCGAGACGAACTGCACGTCCACGAGCTGCGTGAACGTGTTGTCTTTGCGGTTGTACCACCCTCCGTGGCCCATCCACTGTCTCAGCAACTCAATGGGCGGCTGGGCGCCGTACGTCTCCTTCGCAGGCATGTTCAAGTCGTCAACAAAGATGATGCAGCTCATGCCAAGTGGTGGGCCCAGCACGCCCTTGCGACGCTTATCGAGCTTGGACTCGATGATATCCTGGGTCTGATTCGCGCTCGTCTGGGCCGAGAAGTTCATGAAGATGGACGAGAAGCTCTCGTTCATGCCGTTAATGATCTTCTTCTTGATCGAGACGCTCTTGCCCGTGCCTGTGTCGCCCGTGCAGCACACGTGGAAGTGGTGGCGCAGCAGCGTGTCCAAGATCCACGCGTTGCGCTCCGTGTCGATCGTGGGCACGAGGATCGACGTAAACTGGGCATCTCTCGGGATCGCAAACGCGCTCAAGGCCTCCATCCAGTTGCTCCAAACCCCCTTCTTTGCGTCAAAGCGGTAGTCGTACACCAGTCGTTCATCCGGGATCGCCAGCAAGGCTGCACGCGTTGTGACGGGGTAGCCCGGGTTCTTGGCGACAAAGTCTTCAAAGTAGGTCCGCGAGGTGTCGTAGTCCGTGATCGAACCGGTCAAAAAGTCCCGCAAGTACCGATCAAAGAGCTGGCGAGATTTCCAGTCCACACACGCGCCGATACTCCAGATTGTGGCCTTGATCAGCAGACACTCGAGCACGCGATTCGTATCAGAGGCCACGCCCTCGGGACAATGCAAGGCGCACTCAAAGAGCCTCAAGAGCGACGCGCCATGCTCGAGGAAGGTCACAGGCGTGGGCACCACGCAGTTCTTCTCGACAAAGTAGAGCATGGGCGGCACGAGCCAGAGGAACGTCTCCTCGATGAACTCGGCCTTCGAGGTGTACTCGGGTGGGAGCCTCGTGCGCAGCCACGTGCGCATGAGCACCTCCCATCCGAGGTTCTTTGGCTCGAGAAAGACCATTCCTACGCGGGAGACCGTGGCCGGCGAGGCCTCTTCGAGGTCCTCGGTCTCGAACATCATGCGCATGCGGTCCGTCATCTTGACGATTTCGCCGCTCATGAGGCACAACTTCTTGTTGTCGTCCAGCACGGTGTTCATGTTCTCGATCCAGACAGCGTCCACGGGCCCGTCGAACATGACCCACTGGAGGTCCGCGCTCGTGTCGCGCGCGCACTCGCGGTATGTGCACGCGAGCACGCCGTCGGACCACTCGTGCGTGTTCTCGTCAAAGTTCCCATACAACTGGCCACTGGTAATGGATTTTGGGTTCATCGTGTGGATCACCACGCGGTTCTGGAACGTGCCCTCGCTCTCTGTGTTGCACGCCGTCATGGACGTCGCGAGTGTGTGGACGATGCACGTCTTGCCCGAGCCCGTCTGGCCTACGATCATGAGTCCGTGGCGCACTTGGACCGTCTCGTAGAACTGGATCACCTTCATCTTGAACTCGGGCTTGCACTCGAGCGGGATCACAATGTCCGGGATGATGCTCACACCCCGCTCGCACGTGGTGTCGATCATAGGCAGCAATGCGCCATGGTCTGGGTTGGGCAGATGCGCTCCGGGGAAGAGATCCGAGGTGATGCCTCGGAACAACGGGAGGTCGTCGGTCGTGAACTTGGGCAAGTTCACGTCCTGCACTGAGCGTAGTACGATCTTATCTTCGGTCCAGAATGGGTCATTGCCTAGCAACTGACGTAGGTGACCGGCGGCCACAAGAATCGAGTTCACGGCGCGCATGCCATAGTCGTAGTGTTTCTGGGACGACAGCTGTTCCGATGACAGCTGAAGGACCTGCGTGAGCTTGCGGGCGTTGCTGCGCGCGTTCGAGAACCCGAACGAGTACAGTCGGATCTCCGAGATCAGCGCGTAGTCCGGTACCATCATCGCACACGGCCGGAAGAGCGCCTTGAGATTGTCTGGGAGCTCGGCACGGCCGGCGTAGCCCGGGTTCATCGTGATAAACACGTTGGCACTCGCGTTAAGCTTGATGAACGTGCCTTCGAATAGAAACTTGTCGACGTTCGCCTTCTTGCCCTCGTTAATCGTCAGGATCTGCTGAGCAATGACGGACAGCACCTCAATGTTGATGCGGTTGAACTCATCAAAGCAGCACCAAGAGCCACAACCCGCTAGCCCCTTGAAGAATTTCGCCATCGCGAGGTAGTCGAGGCCGTCCGAGCAGTTGAAGACCACGCACTGGATCGCAATGGCCTTGGACAAGTCCTTGACGGTCTCGGTCTTGCCCGTGCCAGCGGGGCCTTCCGGTGCACCACCATAGAGCAGGTCAATCGCGCCCATCATCGTACGGTAACAGCGATCTGTGAGTGGCGTGATCACGAGCCGCATCGAGTTGCCCAGGTACTCGTAGCCGTACTTGACGCGGGCGTTCACGATGCGCGCCTGGAGGTCGAACGTGCCAGCCACCTTGGCGCCGTCGATCCAATAGTACCGCAATTGCGAGATCCACTCAAAGTCCTGGTCGTTCTCGACGCCTTTCTGGATCATATGCACGATCGTATCGCGCGCGTGGACGTCAATGACGACCAAGGCACCGATGGTCGTGCGCTCGAGCTTCGTCAGGTTGCCGCGCACGAGGATCACGACCTTGTCGAGCTGGGCGTTGAGCTCTTCGACATACGTCCTCAAGCCGGCGTTGCCGCTGGCGTTGATCGCTCGCGTGACGTCCTGGGTCCAGTAGACTTGCGAAGCTGCAAGCACGACCTGCGCGGGCCACTTGAGAATCCACGTCTCGCGCGTCTCGTTCGGGTACGTACCGATGGCGCGCTGCGTGTGGTCCCTAATGCTGTCCCACTGGTTCTGCTCGACCTCCAGGAGCCACATCTCGACATTTCCCTTGTTCTTGGTGCTCTCCGGGTTCACCGTGAGTCTCAGTGGCACAACTTCACCTTCGGCCGAGATCATCTCGGTGATCAACAGGGTTTCCGTGAACGTGACCTTGTTGACGCCTTCAAAGCACTTGCCCAGATGCGGCTGCACGGCCTTGGGCTCCTTCGTTTGCGACAGGATCTCGAGCAACTCGTCGTTCGAGAGAAAGAAGAAGCGCGGGAAATGCAGACGCTTCATCTCCAAGTAGTCATTGAGTCCCTTCTGGATCTCGTCGAGCTTCTCGTTCGCCTTCTGGAACTTCTGCAAGAGCTTGTCCATGGCTACGACAGTCATGAAGCTCGGGTCCGCGGCTGTGTCCTCCATGGTCTTGCGCCAGAGCGCGTCGACACTCGCGAACCGCCGGGCTTCGGTCGGCATTTGCCGCATGATGTCTTCGGAGCTGAAGATCGCCTCAAGGTAGAGCCATGTGCGCTGGCACGCCATCCACTCGTCCAGCAGCTGTTGTGAGTACTGGAGCTTCTTCTCCCAGGCCTTGCAGTCCTTCTCGATGCACTTGATGTACGGCGAGCCGCGCATCGTCTGCGTCTTCACGAGGTGGTCGTCCAGCAGCGCGATGATGTCGTCCGTGCTCTTGATCAAGTACGTGCCCGTCTCGCGATACGGTACGCACTGGAACTCGATCTTCTCCCACTCGGCGATCATCGCGTTGAGGTTCTTCTGTAAAGAGTACTCCTTCTCGGCGAACGTCCCGATCTCCTGCACGGTCTCAATGTGCTGTGTGATGCCTTTCTCCAGCAGTATGTTGAGCGTGAGCTCCTCCTCGGTTTCCTCAAAGCCAATCTTCTGCCGCAGGTTCTCCCAGTGGCGCTCCTGGAGTGCAGGACTCGCCAGCGACTGGATCACCGGTAAATAAGCCTTGAACTCCTCCGTGCGCTCTCGAAGCGTCAACGCCACCTCGGCTGAACCCGGGGCCTCCTCCATGAGCGTCTTGCTGAGCTTGTAGGACGATTTCCACCACTCGACGACCAGCGCCTCGATCTCGGGACCCTTGAGCTCGAGAAATGGCCCATTGAGCCACGCCTGGCGACTTTGATTGAACTCGGAGCACATGGTCCAGAGCTTGTAGTACGGACTGAAGTCACCCTCGAGCTTGCCCAGGATCGAGTACTCCGTGGGCGGGAAGTTGAACACGGCCTCGCGCGCGTTGAAGTCCGCAGCCTTGGCCTTGGCATCCTGAAGCGAGTCAAAGAGGTTCACGGCGAGCTCGACGTACTTCTCGGTCTGATCGATCTCGCCGTACAACTTAAAAGCCTGGACCTCGTTCTCAAAGCGCTCGAGGTCCAACTCAAACGCCTCCTTCTCGAGCGCGAGCTTGTCCATCATGCGAATCTTGTCCTCCTCGAGCGCCGAGTCACACGTGTCGGCCGCGTGGGCCACGCGCAGCGGCCATTCCTTGGTCGAGTACGCCAGCTTGAAGTCCTCGGTGCTGAGCTTGTGCGAGAACTCGCTCATGGCATCCAGTCGCTCGTGGATCTGCTCGACCTCCTTGGTAATGCCCGCAATGACTGCCTTGCTCTCGTTCACAAACTCTTTGAGCTTCGCCAGCTGGGCCTCGTTCGTGGGTTTCTCGTTGATGCGTCGCAAGATCGCCTCGTATCGGAGTGTGATGTCCATGTTCCTCTCTCTAGCTTCACGGACGATGCTGTCCACCAGGACGTTCCGGATTTCGACGGCCCGGGCTTTCAGGAACTGCTTGAGACTGAGCGTGTTGACGCACACAAGCGGCAGCGGCATGGCGTCAAATGCGATCAGGTCGATACGGAATGAGAGCTGGTGGAACCGCCGGATCTGCGTGCAGATCTCACTCAGGTACACCACTGGGTCCTGCTGCTCTTTGAGCTCCACTAGGTACTTGTGCGGGTCGAAATCGACAAAGTCCGTGTACTTTTCGAATTGGGCCGTGAGCTGCTGGGCGGCCGCCATGGCGTCGTCGACCATTTCGACGATCTGACGCTTAGCCTGAGCGATGCCGTCGACGCACTCGGCCACGACCGAGCGATTGGCGCCCTCGCCAAAGTCCAGCAGGTGGCGCCGCTCAATCGCTAGTAACGACATGATGTCGCAGTCAATCGCGTCGATCTCGTGAACCGAGGCGAAGATCGCGTCGAGCGGCTCGAGCATCACGGCCGTGATCTCCTTTGTGGACGGCTCGACAGCGACCTTACCGTTCACGAATCCGAGCTGCACGTCAAAGAGCGAGGTGCGGTGCGAGCGCCACCTTTCGTTCTCAGCGACCGACACCGCAGTACACTTGCGCACAAACGCGACCCACTCGGCCACGGAACGTGTGACGATCTGCCTCAAGTGGGCGGCCATGCGCGTCTCGATGCCCGTGATGATTCTTCTGAGCTTGCTGCCATTGTAGACTGCGAAGTCGGACATGAAGAAGTCGTAGTGGTCCTGCAGGTTGTCGATGATATTCTCGACGATGGACCGGCGCCAGTCGATCAGCAAAATCTCCGCGGCCTTGTTCTGGTGGTTGGTCTGCAGCGCTTTGAAGTCCAGCAACCGGAACGGGAACTGCATTGACAGCTCCTTGCCAGCAGTTCCAGGCTTCGAAGGTGAGGACTTTGCCTCCGAGGGTATGACTGAGACGGGTGAGTCCACCTGGATGAGCAGCAGCCGCTGGAACGTCTTCTCCCAGCCGGCGTACATCCGCAATAGCACGGAGAGTAGCTGCGTCGAGCACGTGTAGTGAATAGCGCCGATGCGCTGCCGGTTCTTCTCGTAGGCATGTTGTGGGATCACGATCTTCCCGAACTCGGCCACTTGCGGTGGCGCCGGCGGTAAAATTAGGTTGAGTGCGATGTACTTCTTCTGGAGCTCCTCGTCAAAGCGCAGCCGGTCGACGAGCACCGCCTTCTTCATGCTGCGCATGTAGCTCTGGATCGTCGCGTCCGTGAGCGTGCGCAGGATCGCGGCGGCGGGCTGGCCGTCTACGAGCGCAACGTGCTCGGGCAACCCGCTCACGACCCGCTGGTGGATCTTCTCGAGCGTGTGGCGACTCATGGCCTTGAGGTCTGCGGCCGACTGCTTGGAAAGGAAATGGTCGAAGCGTAGCTGGGCCTTGGCCTCCTCGCGGCGGCGCACAGCCTCGTCCACGCGCTGCTGGAAGAGCTCGGGCGCTTCACTCTCAAAGCGTAAATTGATGCGCTTGACCCACTTTTGCTTATCGGAACCCTGGAATTGGATGAGGAACTTCTGTTTCTCGGCGTCGTAGCTCTGCACGGCGCACTTGCGCCAGCGCCACTCACCTTTGAAGAAGTACGGCGACGAGCCCGTTTCGCCCTGTGCGAGCCAGTCCTGCGGCGAGTGCGTCTCGAACTCCTCGCTATCAAAGAGATGGAGCGGGAACTGTGACTGGTCGATCTTGAGGAATTCGTCCGTCTCAATGGGCGGCTTGGCCGAGCTTTTGTGGCTTTGGCTACTGGTGGTAGAGTGAGCGTGTGGCTCTGATGTACTAGCCTCTAGGTCCGAGTCCTCCACGTTGAAGATCTTCTTGCGCAGCCTGCCGGGGAACGCCTTGACGGGCTCGTCCCCGCGCAGCTTCTTCTGGTGGCTCTTGATCTCCATCTCGTGCACGATCGCCTGCGAGTCCTTCCACCGGTGCGGCCGATTGTTGTGGTCCACGCGCGTGAGTTCCATCGCTGGTGTTGCCAATGCGCGAGCTGCTGGCGAAGGCTTGACCATGGGCTTGAACTTTGAACCACCACTGCCGCCAGCCGCCGCCTGCCGCGTCTTCTTGAGAAACGCCTCCTTCTCGCACCGGTGCTGCTTGTGCAGCCGGAAGCGCTCTATCAGGTGCTCCTCGGCACTGTAGCGCGAGCCAGTAGCGGCTGGCGGCGTCTCACCCACTGCTTTAGCATCATCATAGGCATCGAGCTCGTAGTCACCGCCGCCGCCTGATGACTCTTCGCTGCGAACGAACTCACCGTCGTCACTTGGCGAGTGGATCGCAAAGAAGAGCTGTTGTTGTTGCTGCTGCGTAGACGACGGCTCGTCGTCGTAGGGGAGGTCGCTAGGCGGCTCGTATTGCATGTCGTCGCCATTCAGGTCGTCACCATCGCTAGTCTCCATCGTGGGGACTGCGTCACTCGCTCACTGCTTGTGGCTTGTATAGGCGATCGCTGCTGTATGAAACGACGACCTTTCGTGTGCAGGAATTTTATCTAAGTACAAACGTTTAGTCGAAACATGAAATGAGAAAATCGAATCTAAGGAAAAATATCGAATAATGACTATAAGTGAGCTGTGTTTTGCAAGCTTGGTAATTAATCATGCCGTATTTAACAAATTGACGTAAATAACCTGCTGTTTACGTTTGACGGTGCCGTGCTTGAGGTACGATTTTGAGAGTCTCGCACTATGATGCCAACATCGCGAGAAATGCCATGACGCTTGTGCAAAGTGACGGAAGTGACACTCAGATGAACAAACGAGAAGCAGTTTCTATTGTACACTACGTGCGTCATCTCTCAGAGCTACGGATCTCCTATCACTACGTATAGTACCCACCAGCTCACCTTCTGTATTTGGCCGCCATGATGAGCGACGTGCGCTGCAGCGACACTCGCAGCGGCGGTAGCAGCTGCTGCGTCACCGGCGACAACGACGACTCCACTGTACTGGGGCTCTCTGCGGCTCCTGCTGACTCACAATGTGCGGCCAGTGGTGGCGTAATGCGCAGTCGTCGGTCACTGTCTGTTCTCCACTGGTACGCGTAGCCGTAGTCGTCATGGTGGCGATTGCTGCTGCTGCTGTTACTGTACGACTGAGCCGAGTGTGTCCGCGGGCGACTGACTACCAGGCAGTGCGGTGACGCAGCTTCGTAGTGGGTTGCCCACTCAGCCTCACACAGTCGGCGCTTGCGTCCCCCACCGCCGACTGGCGATCTCTCCTCGCCATCATCCAGTGGCATGGCGACCATCGCCGAGACCGCGAGCGCGCGCTGGTAATAGTAGTCTCGGTGCCGGGCCTCGAGCAGCTCGTACTCGTCTTCTTCCTCACGCAGTGCGTCGAAACTCGCGATGAACGCCTCGCGCAGGGTCTTGAGGTGCGCGTCGACTTGCTCCTGGATCGCCGCGGCCTCTTTATCATTAGAAAGCCGCGGGTAGTACCCACGACGTCCGATCTTGGGCATCATCCTGTACCCGGCGACGATCGAGCCAGGTATCAGCTTCTTGGAGATGCGCATTGGGTCGCAGTGGAGTTGCTGCGCCAGGTAGCTGCGCAGCGTCGTGCCGTACGGGATGCCCAGCGTGCCGCTGCAGAAGTACTGAATCGTCGCGGTCGTGTACTCTTCTTCCGCGAGCGTCCACTTGCCGCGGCGCAGCTCACCCATCAAGTGCGGCGATCTATCGGTCGAGGGCGGGGACGGAGTTCCTGCCATGGAAGCATACGACGAGGCTGTCGCTGCTGGTGC
Source organism: Globisporangium alternatum (assembly GCA_023334315.1). Taxonomy (NCBI): domain Eukaryota; phylum Oomycota; class Peronosporomycetes; order Pythiales; family Pythiaceae; genus Globisporangium; species Globisporangium alternatum. The sequence goes on along the minus strand of JAASGT010000095.1, from coordinate 1,126 downwards.
TGATGTCTGTCTGCTGAATGGAGGTGGGGCGGAGAGGCTGTTGGCCCAGGATGGCCGGTGGTACCCCACGCTGCTACTGCTGGTGAGTCGTGAGTATCGAGAGCTGGTGCCACCTAGTGACGAGTACGGTGGGTAGTATCCCACGCTCATGGTAGTCTGCTGCTTCTGTCTGATGTGCGGTGCTGTGTTGTTCTCCACGGCGCAGATTCGAAAATGAGACCCACAAAACCACTTGTTGAGCAGCTGGATCAGGTGAATCCAGTCCCTTTAGGGTGCGAGCAGCAGCAGTGCGAATGAGTGCTCAACACACACGAAAGTGGGGTCTCTCACATTCGAAGTAATGCGTCATTTGAACCAAATCCTATAGAGGTGGATTTCCTCGTAACACCTCTCGGAGATTTCGTTGACCTCAAATCAGGTTCAACTCGTGGATGCGAACACCTCCGAGTCTATTGTTGAGATTGTGGATCATCACTCTCATAGTGGTCACTTGAAACTATCACTCTGTGGTAGTACAGTGGAAATTATGTCACAAGTATAATTATTTAAAAACAGGTGTATTATCCTTTTCTGACAAAAGAGGTTTTAGAGGTTATTTACAAACGTGTGGTCACACCAAAAAACAACTGAGCTTAACTATGGTATACAAATGCAGTAACAATCTGCTTTCACTTCAATTCAGTATCTTCTCCAAGGGGATCACATATAATGGTCACGTAGCGCCAACTGCCGACGCACTCCAAAACACAATACCGCAAAACATTAGTTGTGTCCGACAGTCATGTTCCCGCGAGAATAAATTTACTGAGAACCTGTGGAACATGATGTTCCCCCTCTGACATTTTATACATGAACTGAACGACAAGGTTGTTGTTTGCCGCAACCATTTCCACATGTGCTGACAGTCCGATCGGTTAAGGACTTATTGAGGACGCTTCGGCGAGCAGGGTTGTCGCGGGTTCAAACCCCGTTAATGCCCCGCACATAAATTGGTAAGTTGTTTAAATTTCAACTCGTCTGTTCAAAGAAGCAACACTAACATATATTTTCCGATAATTTACACACAGCTTTCAAGAATGCCGTCGACAACGTCGTTAGCAACCGATACAGTGCCGACATCACTGTC
>JAASGT010000949.1:0-13447 GCA_023334315.1 Globisporangium alternatum | reverse complement strand
TCTCTCTCTCTCTCTCTCTCTCTCTCTGTCTTTCGAGGACTTTCTAATACCACGGACGAGCGTCCACGCTCTCTCTTTGGACGCCGTCGTTCGATGAGGTGGGGACTGGGGACTTCTTCTTGAACGCTTCTCTCTCTTGTTTCTTCGGCATTACTTAAAACTACGGGTGGGGGGATCTCGACGACAGAGAATAACTTAAATACGCCAACTGACGGGATCATATCTCGCGAATTCCAAATCACACGACGGACGGACGGATGAACAGCTCACGGCTGGTTGCAGCACTGCACTCGCTTCACATCGCGATTCGGCACTTGAGGACTTGAGGACGCGGCGCTGGTACTGGGACAATACTGAAATGGTGGGGTGGAGTCAAAACTAGCTCTAACAGGCAGGAATCACGCGCGGTCGATCAGCCGTCTCAGTCGTAGGAATTCCGTAATGCCTCCAGCCACAGGTGCAGCTCGTCTTGGGACCGCGCCTTCACCATCAGCGTCTTGTTCGACTTGCCGGCCGATGTCGTCACGGAGAACTCGCACGTGGCGCTGCTGAGCTTCTCCGAGTGAGTCACGTACGCGCGGCTGAGCGGCACGGCCCACGCGTCCTCCGTGTCGTACACTGTGAACATGCTGCCCTGTAAGACGCAGTACCGCTGCCGCTTGGACTTCTTGTCGCCGACTTCCAGCCACCCGCTCTTGTCCACGATGTTGCACAGCAGGTCGAGCTCCGAGTCCGAGTACGCCGCCGATACCGACGACGACGCCGTGCTCGTCGTCGAGCTGTTGAGCGACTCCTGGCGCTTTGCGAGCACCGCCGCGTCCGTGAGCCGCTCAACCCACTGCGTGCACACGACCTCGTTCTTCGCGCGGATGTCGATGATCTTGCCGCTCACGGCGAACACTTTGAACGCAATCTTGGATTTCTTGGACCGCTCGACGTGCGCGACCCGCACGGCGCCCGCGGGACTCGACTCACCCTTACACGTAAAGAGCGTGTCGCTCGTGATCGGCGCGAGCGACGAGTCCGAGACGAACTGGTCGGTCGGGAACGAGTCGTAGTACGTCAAGAGCGCGCCCTCGAGTACAAAGTGCTGGTTCTTCCACTTGGCGAAGCGCCCCGACTTCTTCCAGAGCCACCCGTGGAACTTCTCGCCCGACGACTTGCGCCCGTACAGCATCGCCGAGCTCTGCGTCGTCTGCACGAGCAGCTCAATGTCGACGTTCAGCGACCCGATGTGGTGTCCGCCATTGCCGTTGCCGCCATTCTGGCCCGAGTTCGTGCGGTGGTTCATCCGCCTCGCTGCCTGTGTCTCTCTGTCTGGTGGTTGGATAGATCGCCGCCGACTTGCCGTCTCGTGTCGTTCGTACCTGCGATCGACCACCTTCTCCTGTTCTGCGAGCGCGTAACGAACTCTTCCGCGCGCGTTCACTTGCTTCTCGGTCGGTCGCGTCTCGTGACCTGTGTGTGTGTACGCGGAGGGTTTCTATTTCTGGCTGCCACGAGCGCGCTGACTCGTTCGCGCTCCAAGTGTTCTGGGCGTCCGGCTCGCTCTTCGCCTTCCGCGCGGCGTAGAAAAGAGCAAATGCGGGCTTTTTGCTCTTCTGTCCGGACGTCGAGCCGGTTTCGCTTCCCTATCCCTCAGATTAGACAGATTAGACTTGCACTATAGAAACACCAAGTGGAATCAGTGGAATGAAACGCTGAAGCAAATCACATCTACTGGAAACCTCTGTGTTTCGTGTAACTGCTTGAGAAGTCATAGTGTCCACTTTACAATACGAGTATGATATCTAGTGATAGACAGCATAAAAAAAATAGATGGAGATAGCAGTATTCAAGAGGTCTCATCGCAAAACACCATCCGCCCATCCTTTTCCCCGAAATACGCCAATCACGCCTCCTGCTGGCCGCTCATTGGCACAAACTGGGGTACGTCAGTCGCGTGAGTAGCAACTCTGTATAACCCATTGTTGTACGGGTTTATTACGAGAAATACCGAAAATCAAACAGATGATGGTACCCAAAACCAACTGTTTTGGGACGATTTGGGATGTCTGCCTTGTGAAACTGGGTTCATACAGCACACCTGAAAGGGTAGGGTTCCCTAATATAACGGCTTGTCAAACGCATTTCTGTTTTTGGGTTGTATGTTTCTATCGCGTTGAAAAAACATACAAATTTGTCTGTCTCCATACTGAGAGTAAGATCTTTTGAAAAACTTGTTTATCTTGGGCATTCTTCAGTTACTACCAATCAAAAGACGCAGATTCAACTGAAATCCAAACAGTTACTACCAATCAAAAGCTGCAGATTCACTATGGGCGTTGCGCAATAGCAGCGCCGTCATCAGCTCGATCATGCATGGCGACTGATTGATTGATTTCATCACTTTCCTTCCATTCACTTCAGCCCCAGAGAAATCAACCTTTCAATCTTGTTGTTGGCCATTACTTCGCGGCTGCCGCCTCAAGCAAATAGCAGTTGCCTGGGCGCATTGCGGGGACGCCGTCAACGAAAAAGTGGCTCGTGCTCGCGATGCTGCGGCCGCCATCTGCTACCATGGAACAGCGCTGAACCGCGCACTTTTCACGTGATATTTGTATACTTGTGGCCGACGTAAAGAGGAGCCAGACCAAGCAGTCCGAAAAGGTGCAGATGCACAGTCTGAGTGAATGTCGATTATCACACCTGCTACATGCCTGAAAGTGTCCACTCAGTCGCGGCTTTCTTCAGGCGCGCCGAGCGCCAGCAGCTGATGGATACGTTCCTCCATGAGACAGCTTCTTGTGCTCAGCAGACTGCTGCATCCCCGAGCAATCCCAGCCGCTCGCCAAACAGGCACAATTACAATCCGCACGAGTGGCCATTAGCGGGAGCGACTCAGTCTGTGAGACCTCTTGGAAGCAAAGGGAGGTTCCTCGGTGCGTAACCCGTAAGAAACAGCACAATGAGACTCTATCGTCTGGTTGGGGCGCTTTCATAGCCTGGCGCTTGGTCGTCCATCCGTCCCGTGCTCCAAGATGCATGAGCAATCGCTCGCTCTTTCGCGCACAATCACAACCTGTCCGTCGTCTGTCGTCGTCTCCGGGCTTTCGAGTTGAGCCAGGTGGTGGCTCTCATTGTGCCATGGAGTCGACTTCACCAGTGTCGCACGAGCGGATGAGAGCTTCGCACGAATTGCACTCGCGAAGACGGTCATCCTGCGTTTTGAATCTCACATTTCACATAATTTGTCATTAAATTTCATGTTCCGACCTGGCTTACTCATGGTGCGAGGTAGACAGTTGTGCCCAAAATTAAACCTCATCACCCAAATCAGTTTTCTTTTAGGCACCGTCAGGTCTTTACTTTGGGTGACTCACTTCTCGTCTTGACATGATAAACGTTCAGTGCCATCTTATGCAGCCACACAAGCCGCGAGACGAGATGGCTTAGAACCGCATTACGCAGGAGTAGATGGCTCCGCGGCTCCATGCCGCCGCCGGGCGCCGCCAGCGACGCGGCTACGTGGGCTGCACGAACGTTGGCGCACAGCGCACATGTGACGGCAGTATCGAGCCGACGCGTGGTGCAAGCCAGCGCAGCTGCGACGTAAAGAAGCAGCTGCTGCCGGGGGTGACGCGGACGAAGTTTGCTCTGCTGCTTCTACAGCCGTCTTCCTGCAACAGCAGCAGCCATCTGCAGAGCGGACGCGTCGTCCTGTCGCACAGCTGTGAGGCTTCTCCGCATGAAGGTGACGGTGAGAGCAGACACGCAGATGGCCGCGTAGAGGTGAGCAGGACGCCGAGCGGATCGTTGGATTTTTTCGCTTCAACATTGAACGCACGCCCGCGCCTCTACGGAGCAGCTCGGATGGCTAACTACTGTGAATCATCAACGTTTGGACAATCTGCAGAAAGCGCTTGGCGAACACATCGCGCGCGTCCAGGTGAGGAATTGGCTGTGAGTGTAAGCTGCTTGGGCTTGTGCTTTGTGTTTATGTGTTTGTAGGGGACGGACACCCATGCGCTTCAGCGTTATTAAGTTAATGTGAAATGGAGATTGTAAAGGACTGACGCATATCTACTTGTGTGTGTGCTGTGCCTCTACGCTTCGTGAACGAAACTCGAAACGTTAACCCATCCGCTGCCCGCTCACCCATCAGCACAATGCCAAGTCGTTCAAGGATGAGCCGTGGTACACGAGCCCTATCGGTTTTGGTTCGAGCGCGTCCGTGGTGCACGCGGCGCTCAAGCAGCTTGACGCGCACGGCACGGGCTTCGTGCGCTGCCACGAGATCGTAGAAGCGCTGCAGAGCGCTAACTTTGGTGCGTCCTTGTCATTAGCCCTGCGCTGTAGAAGATCGGTCGGTCGTGTGTGTACAGTACGTGTCCTCACATTGTAGAAACGCCATTGGTATGTTACAGGACTGAAGGAGCACGAGATCCGGTCGCTGATCGCTACGTACGATTCTGCATTACGCGACGACTCAGTAGTCAACTACGCGGCGTTCGCCAAGCGAATCAAGTTCCCTCATGAGAGTGACAACGAGCGAGACGACCGCGTGTTCCGCCAACAGACGTACGTCGAGAGGATCCGCGTGCACGCGCAGCAGCTCGCGAGTCCGCAGAAAGCAACCGAATCAAGCACAGAGAAGAACAAGCTTCCGTCGTTACAGACACACGCGCATGCGACGTTTGTACCTGTGGCAGAAGCAGAAGACGGGTGTTTGCGGAGTCATGACGAAAGTGCTCGCGGCATGCGAGAGATGCTCACGGGATCTAACAACGCCTTCACGGCGCTGCCGACGATCTCCAAGACGCATAAGAGAGCCATGAACGCGAACGAAGAGCTCTTGCTACAGTCGTCGTCTGCACCAAGGATTGGCTATGAAGAAGGTGGGAAATAGCGAATTACTGCGTCGCTCAATATGGTCTATCATTTGGCTCGAAGACATGGTCTGATCAAAGTCTGGGTTGTTGCGTGCAGATGTGGACCGCCTGTCGTTCGAGTTTGACAAGAGGCGGCGTGAGAACCGTGCGAGCGCGAAGGCGAGCATCCTGATCGCGCACATCAACCGCATCGAGGCGTTTGCAAAGCACGAGCAGGTGGTGACGGAGCAGCACGAGAACCTGCGGCTGGCAGTCAAGGCCATGCATCGCCACGAGCACTACGCGCGGTTGCTCAAAGAGGTACGAAGCGTTTGACTTTGGGTCGCAAGTTGCGAGGAAAGATGTCCGCTGACGCTGTCTGTTGTTGCGGTTTGCTTGGAAAATCTGCAGGAGCAGCACCACATGCAAATGGTGGAGAAGCAGTACAAGGGCCTCGTCAAATCCGACCTCACGCGCATGAACCGGAGCGTGAGCAAGGACTCGATGTTCTACGTCGAGTCTGCTTTCAGCTGAGCGCTCCTCGACAACTTCGTAGGACATTTTTTCGGCTCGACACAACGTAGGGAAGAGAGCCAAGTCGTCGTCGTTAGAGGGAAGTGTGAAATCAAGTTCATCAACAGTGGTCGCTTGACACTCGAGAATTGTGCGAAGCGAGCAAACCAATGTTCAGGCGAACCTGACGACTTTAGGATGGTCTCACAAGCGGATCTAGCCACCCAACGGTATCGTTGTTGACTGAAGACCCGAAGACCCAAAGGTTCGACAAATGCCCTTCACCGTTGCACCATGGGACTTGTCTCGATCCGTCAACGTTCAGTTGAACGCGCTATGAGGAGGAAAAGCAGAGTAGTGTTCACTGCATGAAGGTGTAGTTTAGACATATAAATCAAATGTGATGTATTGTGCATTTCACATATTTTGGCAAATCAGGGTGCAAAATGAGCATTTTATGACTCAATTTAGATTTCCACCCTTGTGATCTACCTGATTTAAGGCAACAAAACCATCTTTATTGCCAAACTATCGTTGACCAAACGCTGCGTTATGAGTCCTGTACCCTAACGTTCCATCATCAATGATAACAAGGAACAGGTTTAAAAATGCTCAATTTAGTCAAACAGACCGGAAAGTCTGGTTTCAAGTCGGACATTCGGAACAGTTTTACCTAAATCCATCATTTTCATTTCGCATGGCATACAATGCTCTATATCTGCCTTACACACGACTCATTGAGCCGAAGCCCGCAGATGAGTAGAGCAGGTTAAAGATCCAACATGCGCACAAACTGTGTTGGTCGCTGGATGGCGCCGCTGGCCACATGCTGCTGCCATGTCAACTGATGACAAAAGCAAAATTGTAGAATCTATCATTGGCGATTTTTCGCTCTTGGTAGCTTTTGCGCCTCTTCATAGTTGCAAGGTGCAAAAGCTGCCAAGCACGAGCGCAAAATCGCTCGAGGATGGTAGGTCCTGGGGACGATTTTGGAGGGATCAGTAAGGCAATACAGGGAGCCCCAATGTTTGCAGCAATCACAGCAAGTACGATATGCGATGAACTTTATCAGCTAAATGACATGCTGATTATTGCTGATCGACACAGTCGCAGCGACACTGCCCACAGAATGCCAACAGCGGGATAAAACTTCTGTTTTAATGTCGGATTTATGGCATGTATTGATCTAAATAAGTCAATTTAATACCATCATTTATGATAATGGTCGAGTTAGCAAACCCTGTTTAAGTATACGTAGCCCCTTTTATCTGGGCGATTTGAGGATGACAAAAAAGATGAAATGCACAATATTTGTAAATTAAAAAAGGCGCTTATTTGGTGTGAGGCACGCTAATTTGAAGGCGAATAGTGAAGGATACAGATACAAATGTCTCGTGTGCAATGGACGCTCTGGAGCGTGATGGATGCTTTTGCAGCAGCACTTTCCAACCAAAGCGCTGCGAAATGGTGACACACCAAGTGTCCTAAAGGCATCTTTTCAAATTCGCCCACAATTTTTTCCCGACGAACTCGTTTTTTTGGACGGTGAGTCAAACGAGGATGGATTCTTTCTTCCGCCATCTGTACTCGAGCGCTCTGTTAAAGTACATATTTCCAATTCCATCGATGTTGCACTCGTCCAGTCAATACTTTATAAAGAGGTAGAACGGCTCTTTCCTCTTCACAGTTATGAGCGTGTTGACATGCGTACCTGTCTCCATGTGGTGTGCCCACTTGTCTCGCGCTTGCGAGCGCGAGGGAGAACAAGAGGGACCGGATGTTGAACCTATGGGGAGCGGCGACGTACCTGCCTTTCTGCACTCACAGGATCGTGACAACGTGCGTGATATCGCACGTCGTCTCTCCTTCTCCCTGTTTCACACACGAGCCTCCGCAATGCGCCTGCTGTCTCCACAACCGCGTTCGGCGCAAGCGCAGCAACCGAGCAAACAAGCAGCGAGCATAGCGTATCAGCAGCAGCAAGCCTTACGAGCTACACGCACACAAGACCGTCGCCATCAAGACGGTGAAGACAGAGCTCACACCACCTCCAACAGGACGCCGCTATTTTCTCCACACATCACCGCACGCCGCCCATGCGAATACTCGAGCAGCGCCAGCAGCTTGTGCTGCTACTCCCCGAGCAAGCAGCTGGATGTGCACACAGTGATGGCGCGCCATGTCTGAAGCAGTGCGGACGGGAAGGAGATAGTAGCTACGCAGAAAAGCAAGAGCAGGAGGGCACGATGGAGCCCCAGTATGGTGTCATGATCTCCTGTAATCGCAGCATATCGAGTACAGCAAACACACCAACGACACAAGTGGAAGCACAAGCAACCGCTACCCGAACCACTTGCGCGAGCGAGCGGTGGCGGCACCTGCGCAAGTTGATCAAGCAACTCACCCGCGGAATGCGCAAGTACCCGATATCAGCAACAACAGGCAACGCAAGTGACCTGATAGGAAGTGATGCCGATGCAGGCGCGTCGATGCTCCACAAGGACTTTTGGCTCGAGGCGCTGGACGAGCAGCACCGCTACGGCTTCCATTTACGCGCGTTCCACCGCGTCTGGAAAGATGCCATGGCGAGTCACGCAGAGAGCTCTTCGTTTCCTTCTTCACCCAACAGCAATAGCGACAAGCGCAACATGTCGTTCTTCTACTGGCTCGACCACGGGGACGGTAAGGCGCTCGAACTGCCCGAGTGCAATCGGCACGCGCTGCAGAGCATGTGCGTCCAGTACTGCGACGCGGAAGCACGAAAGCCGTTCCAGGTGCAGTTCAGATCGTCATCATCAGCACACAAAAGAGCGGAGGATGAGTCAAATCCTGTCGTCGTGCTCGCAGAGTACGCCGAGACGCAGGAGCTGGTGCAGACGGACGAGTTGAGCAAATGGATCTTCGTGGTAGACCTGCGCGGCACGATGTTCCTGGGCCGCAAGCACAAGGGCATGTTCCACCACTCGAGCTTCGTCTCGGGCGCGCCCATCTTCGCGGCGGGCAAGATCATGATCAAGCATGGCCGCATCATTGCCATCGAGCCGCACAGCGGGCACTTCAAGCCGACGCTGCGCAACCTCACGGCGCTCTGCCATGTGCTGCGCGATCAGCACGTGGACTTGGCGCAAATCGCGTTCATCAAGCCCAAGAAGTGGTCCTGCGCGTGGCCGTTTCCGGACCTGCCGCCGCATCTCGCGGGCTGCGAGCTCGAAGACCTCGCGTCCGATACGGATTACTGCAAGTCCGACTCGGATGAGCAGGAGTGAGTGTGAGAGATCTGATAGAATGGAAGCGAGCAGCTCATGTACAATAGCAATCCTCGCTGGCCCGTCTTGGAAACCGAGAAGGTGGTGGCTTTTCATATTATAAGGTCAACTAATAGACAGCAACCACCATTGTCAACCAAGAGAGAAAATGATGAAGCAACACCACATACCCTCCTTTGTCGTAGCTCTGCTGTCCTCCGCCTTGAATCTTGAAAGCCTCCCTGATCAATCTTAATCGTCGGCCAGCATGAGCGCCGAGACGCCGCGGCGGTTGAGCATCTGGTGGCGCTGCATGAGCATGAGGCGGCGCTTATCGCTGCTGTTGTCGATCGAGTTCTGGTCCAGCAGCTCCTGGCGCACCTCGTTCTGCAGCATGCTCAGGATCTCCGACATCTTGGGGCGCCGCCGCGGATCTGCGTCCAAGCACCGTGTGATGAGCTGCCGGCGGAAGGGCGAGCAGCTCGCCGGGATCGTTGGCCGCAGGTTCTCGTGCGCCACGAGCATCATGATGTCCACCGTGTTGTAGTCGCGCAGGTCAAAGTACGGGTCCTTCCGCGTCTCGAGCTCGATCAGCACGATGCCGAAGCTGTAGCAATCCACCTGCATGTCGTACTTCTCCTCGCGGATGATCTCGGGCGCCATCCAGTACGGCGTCCCGACGATCGTGCTGAACAGGTTCGCCACGCCCGCAGCATACCGCTTCGACTCACCAAAGTCCGAGATCTTGCACGAGTACGTGGGCGTGCACAATAAGTTGGAAGTCTTGAGGTCGCGATGCACGAGCGGTGGGTCGCAGTTGTGCAGGTACGTCATCCCCTGCGCCACGTCCGTCGCGATCTTGAGCAGCGGGTCGCTCCACGTGAGCGTCATCTGGCCACGCAGCAGCGTCAGCACGTCGCCGCGCTCCAGGTACTCGAGCACGAGCCCGACGTTCGCGAGATTGTCGAACGTCGCGCCGATGAACTGCACCACATTTGGATGCCGAAGGCACGTGAGCAGCTCTACGCGCACCTTAAAGTGTTTCAAGCCCTCAGGTGTTAGCGATGACACTGCCAGCCGCTTGAACACGACCGACGTGCCGTGGTACTGCGCCAAGAGGATGTCGCCGCTGGGGCCCTTGGCGAGGATGTCCTTGAGGTTCAGATCTGTGAACGGGATCGCCACACTTTGACAGAGCGCCATATCGTCCTCGTTCCCGAGCGCCTCCTCCATCGCCTCCTTCTCTTCATCGCCCACTGTCATGTTCTCGAGCCCATTACGTTTCACCGACAGGTCCAATTTCAGCGTCGTGTTGATGCGCTCGGCGCGGATCTTGGACACGTACGCAGTTCTCGCTGCGCGGTCTTCAGAATACGTCGCGATGAGAGTCACGCACACCGGCATGACGACGCACAGCATGAAGAGCACAGTCTGGTTGGAGACCTTGTGACCGATGTCCGAGTTCTGCGACATCGACGGTCCCGTGACCACTAGGATCAGCGTCGTGACTGCCTGTGAGAAGCACACGACCAACACGTGCGTGAAGTCGAGCTTCATGGACACCGACATGATCCCGACGAGCGCCGATAGCGCGGCGAGTACAGCCACGATCACCGAGTACGCCACCTTGCTGTCGTACACGTAGATCCACTCGCGCACGTTCATGCCGTGGTCTTGGTACAGCGCCTTGTTCACGTCCTTCCAGTTGCTGTCTTCGTACCAGTCCACGGGGACAGTGAGATTGCGTCCGCACGTCGTGTTGCGAAACACTCGCGTCTGGAACTGCGACCGCATCTTCGTGAGTGTCTGGCCCATGAAGATCGCCAGTCCGATCGACCAGAGCAGAATCACCACCGTAGCGATCTCCTTCCACCGTCGCCGGATGTAGTAGACGCCGATGCGTAGGCGCATGCTACTCTCAAAGTACTTGAGTGGGATGAGCCCGTACAGGAACGCGAACGGCGAGAAGAGCCACAGCAGCACGATGTACCCTTGGTCGATGTGCTCGCGTAGGTCGTAGCTGAAGCAACCGGTTGCTTGCGTAGATTCGTCGGCCGTTGTAGCGAACGTGACTTTCGTCGACATGTTCGCTTTCGCGACGGCCTGCGACTCGGCGCACGAATGCTTCAAGTACAGAAAGAGCAGGTACGCACCGACTTCGAACGCCAGCAGGAAGAGCATGATGCGCCGCGCGACAGGGAAGTCGCACGTTGACGAGTAGAGCTGGTACGACTCCTCCAGTCGCTCGTCCTGGAAGCGGTTCGTGATCTTGTTCAAGTCGCGACTCGGGTTCATACGCGTCTGCCACGGCGTGTTGCTCTCCGAGAGCAGCATCGCGGTCGACGTCGACGACGTGGACGACCGCGCCGACGCAACTCGCCCGCGGTGGGCTCGCTTCGCTGCGCTGTTTTCCTCATCGTCGTCAGCTTCGTCCTCGTCCTCATCGTCGTCGTCATTGTTGATCACAATCCCTTGGTGGTGCGGGATTTTTGCGTTTGTTGCACGTTCTCCTCCGTTTTGCGCTTTGAGAATCGACTTCCGTGGCGCCATGGCGTTGGTGGTCGTCATGCCGCCTGGATTGGTGCCGTTGTTGGGTGTGTAGAGTCGCTGGTACGCGCTAGTCATCCGCGCGGCGTCGTGCTCATCGAGCTCGCGGATCTGCTGTTCCATGGGCGCCGCCGCCACTTGGACGCGGTGCGGACTCCCCACCATCGCGCTCGTCGTAGCAAGGAGAGTAAGCGCGCGGGGTTACACGTACACACAAAATCACACACGCACACGTAGACGGCCACACGCACAGACGCCTCTCACTGCTACTGTTGGTGCTTGGACGCGCACAGAGAGAGAGAAGAGCGGGGTCGCGTGCTCTTGCTCGTCGTCCTTGGCTTCAGCGGCGGGCGATTGTGGGTGAGTGTTGGCGGATATTCGGAGGCGGCCTGCGTTGGTTCTGTCGTCACACACTCTCGCTCTTGCGGCCCGCTCGCGAGGTGCAATTTGTGATGCAATATGCATTTCAAAAGGATTTCTGGCGATGTGTGTGTCACACGCACACAATCCCTCTCTACTCAAAGAAGACCTCAAAACCCCTCGAAAATGATTACTATATTTAGGAGGATATGCAATGAAAAAGAACTCAGCATTCGAATTTGGTTTGGCTTTTGCACTTTTCAATGAACCGGTGGAGATGCCCTGAATGCTGCCAGTTTCTTCTCCAAAATCGTGGCGACAACGAACCCATGCACTTTTTCTGTGGCATGTGTACCGCCAACAGCGGTACTTTAGCTCAGTTGTACCAGATTTATGTGGTACACCTGCCTTCCCCACCATTTTTGGTATCAACATCTCACATCACACGCTCGCTCACTCGCTCTCGCTTGTTCCATTCCAGGAAGGCATTTCCGAGCCAAAAGCGCACAACACAGTCAAGCGACAGAGAGAGAGAGCGGACGAGTGTGTGCGTACGATCGTCAGTGTTGGTCCGCGGCTCCGTCGCGCGCGCATTAATCAACCCACCAGCACCAACAGCAGTCCCCTCTCGCTCGCTTACGTGCGCTTGGTCGAGATCTTAAAGCCCGCTCTCTTCCGCGCAGTCAGTCGATCGATCCTTTGATTCCCCGCAACAGACACAACACCACACAAGCAAGCAGCTCACGTAGAAATGTCCGGAACGCGCCCGATTCCGATCAGCAACAGGGGCCGCGCGTCGCCCCCGACGTCGTCCTCGTCGCGCGGAGGCTCGCCGTCGCTGAACGACCTGCACGGCATCTCGCAGTCGTGCCCCGTGCACGTGCACAACAGCAACGGCGGCGTGGGACCCAGTGGCGGTGGCGGCGTGGGCTACGCGCGCTTCCAGCCGCCGCGCGCGCCGCGATTCGGGTCGCTGCCGGAGCCGAGTTTTCTCCAGATCGACGAGAATCCGATGCCTGAGCTGCTGCTGCCGCCGCCAGTGCAGAGCCGCAACAACTCGCCCGCCGCGCCGTCGGTCGCACAGGTGCATTTTTGCTTTCGTTTGTGTGTTTGGCTTATTTCAAGCTATCGATGATTTTTTTCTCATGAGATCTGTGGTGATGGTGACGAATTAACATTTGATTTGTGGGTGAACAGTTTGCAAGCTCGTGCCCCGTGGACATCGGCTTCCTGCGTCAGGGCAATCCCGTGCAGCACTCGTGGTGCGTAAATGCGCTGCAATCGTTTCCACAATGACTGTGTAGATTTCTCACCATGATGTGTATCGCTGGTGTAATGTTTGCGGCCGCAGGACGCCGTCTCCTCGTGCGCTGGACGAGTTTGACTTGTCTAAGTCGCCGGCGCTCGCAGTCATGTCGGCCGCGCGCGAAGGGCGAGCGCCGATGCACAACTTCCGCCGCGTGGGACAGCAGCAGCAGACGAGTCTGCACCAGCTCAATAGAAACAGATTGGCGGCTCCAGCGCCGTCCAATCGACCGCCGGCGGCGTACACGGAGAACGGTCTGTACACGGAGCTGATGGGGAATTTGTCGATCACGGAGGAAGAGCAGAGCTTCTCCGACGACAGCGCGGATTTCAACCACCACAGCTATAGCTCCCGCCGGCATGACGAGCAGCAACAACAGCAACAGCCGCAGCTGCAGTTTGAGCGGCGAGAGAGACGAGGCTCGTACGGGAACCTCTCGGACAACGGCGACGGCGGAGTTTTCCACTTCGAAGAGAGTTAAATAATAGTCCCAAAAATCATTAACTCCAAAAACGTGCATATATCGCCAGAAATACGATTTGAAGCCCGCGTCTCGTAATTAATTTAAGTTATGCGAGCTGATATGGACATGACGTTTGTTATTAAAATGAAAATGTCATGAGCTA
>JAASGT010000948.1:0-13449 GCA_023334315.1 Globisporangium alternatum | reverse complement strand
TCGCCCGAAAAACCAAAATGGCGACAGCCACTGAATGCCCAAAACTATCTAATTGATGATTGGTTCACTGTTGTAATTATTTACCAATGAATGATCACATCTGCTTAGTGTTTTTGCCAATCAAATGCGTGCACATATTATAATCGGACATGCAGAATGAATGCTGCACAAATAAAACTCGGACGGAGTAGTACACAACTTAGCGTAAAACCGTGTAAAATTGGTATCTCTCGTGCGGTATGTACGCTCGCTCTCTCTATGACCCATGAGACAAAGGTCACATGCTCAACAGAATTGAGCAAGCGCACAAGGCGAACGACCAAGCAAGCAACAAACCAACAAGTCCCACACACACGCAACGATGGACTATGACAACTTACTGGTGGACTCGTGGCAGCACAAGAGCGTGATCTTCTTCCTCAATGCGCTCGTGATCACCGAGAGCGCTTTGATGCTCTCTCGGTCCACGAACCCGTTCTTCGGCACGATGGCGCAGCCCACGCCAGCGTTCATCGCGTTCATGCTGCTGCAGATCGGCTTTCTGGGCGGCTCGCTGCTGCTCGGCTGCGGCACATGCGTGAGTCGAATCGGCTTCGTGCAGGCCAATTGTGGTCTCTTTGTCGCCAATGCGCTCAACTACGTGGTCTACGCCTGCGTCTTCTTCGTCGTGGACGAGAACACTGAACACGGCTATCTGGCAATCGGCGCTGTGCTTGCGGCACTGCTCGGCGCGTGGCTTTGTCGATCGTATGAGAAGATCCTCATGGTCAACTACATAGGCGAAAAGCTCCCGACCAAGTCCCCGTCGTTCGCGCACCACAAGCTGCAGGCGGCGAACGCATGAGACGTGTGTGAGTGTTTAGTGATTAGGAAAGCAGCACTACGAGAGTTGTAAACATGCGTGGCTCATATATACTTGTTGTCGTTGTGTGTGTTTGTATAGTTACGCTTGTGCTTACTTGTTTGTTTCTTGCTTGTGTGTGATTTGTGTGCTTGCACAACTCGCGCAAATGCAGTCAAGTAGGTTCGCTTGTCACTTTTTCCAGGCCGGTGTAGTCATGTGCGCGCCGCGGCCTCGTCCGCCCGGAGACGCCGCATTGAAATTGAACTGCGCTGGCGGCGGCTGCAGCACCGAGAGGTTGGGCACAAATCCGCCCACGGCCGCGACGCTCGGCGGCGAGTTGATCCCGTAGTTCTCGCCGTAGAACTCGTTCACGAGCGCAGCGGCCCATTGCGACAGGTGCTCTTCTCCAGACTGGAACTGCACGGTCTCGAGCGCGTCGATGCCCTCGTTCACCTCCACGAGGTGCACGCCGCGTGGCGCCACGCGCAGCACGTTCTCAATGAAGCGCAGCGAGTTGCCGACCACCGCAACATCAGCGGCGCTCAGGTACTGCAGGAAGCCCTTGAGCACGTCGAGCGCAAGCACTTGTTCCAAGTGCGCAACGCTGGTAAGTGCGATGTTCGTGAGCGCAAATGCGACCTCGCGACGCACTTCAAAGCTCCCGTCGTGGAACTGCTGGCCCAGCAGCGGCAGGAACTGCGCCGCAAGTAGCACTTCGACCACTTGCGCGTCGAGGGCTGCGAGGTTCGAGAGCACCCAGGCGCTCTCGCTCGCCAAGTGCGCATGGCTCGCGGCCACGTCCGGCTGCAGGAACTCGCGCAGCTTGGGCAGGAACGGCGACTCGGCGCTCAGGAGCGCGCGCACGTAGGGCATCTGCCACTCGTCTGTGTGGTGGTCCACCGAGCCGCAGCAAATGTTCCCAAAGACGCGCAGCAGCGGCGTGAGCAGCAGCTCATTGGACGTCGTGAAATACTGCAGCAGCACGGGCACGAGGTTGTTCTCGAGCATGCGCTTAAGGTACTGCTCCTCGCGCGCCGTAAGGAAGCTGAGCAGCCACGCCACTTCGATCACCACTTCTTCCGGGAACGAGTGGGGCTGGTCCTGCGTCAAACCGGCCGAGAGAGCGGGGATGATGCCTGCGGCGATGAACGCCTCGGCCGACGTCTCGTGGCCGCGCGCCATGTTGGACAGCGCCCAGGCGCAGTTCTTCACGAGCTCCTTCTCGACCACGGGGTTCGAGAGAATGCGCACGAGCGGCACGACCGCGCCGTTCGCGATCAGCTGCTGGCGGAACTCCTCGCAGTCGGCCGCGATGTTGCCTAACACCCAGGCCGCATGCTCAGCGAGTGTGACGTTCGAGCCTTCGAGAAACTGCAGCAGTCGCGGCACGGCCGGCAGTACGAGTTTCGTGTGCTCGTACTGACCGCTCGCGATGTTGGTCAAGCACCAGAGGATCTCACGGTACACTTCGCCGCCCGTGCGCGTGGCGCTCGCCAGCGGCGACGCCGAGTTCAGCAGGTTCACCATGATCGGCACAATCTACACATTGAGATAGCGAGTCAGGCATACATGTTAGTAACGACACAGTCCTAGGTATGTGGCACTTGATGGACGTACCCCGGACTCGATGATCTTCTCGACGGCGTTATAGTCGTGCTCGTGAGTCGAGAGCATGACGCGGATCTCGCGCAGCACGTTGAAGCGCTCCTGGTGCGAGTCGATGGACGCGGAGCTCGTGTCCGCGAGGATGGCCACGAGCTCGGCGATGTCGCGGCCCGTGAGCGCCATGTCGCCATCCGACGACATAAGCCGGCGCCGCTTGGTCTGCACGGCCTGGCGCCGCTTGTCCTTGCGCACCTGCGTGGTCACGCGGTCGCGCCGCGCCTTGAGTGCACGGGACTCCACCGTGCTG
This sequence comes from Globisporangium alternatum, assembly GCA_023334315.1. Classification (NCBI taxonomy): domain Eukaryota; phylum Oomycota; class Peronosporomycetes; order Pythiales; family Pythiaceae; genus Globisporangium; species Globisporangium alternatum. Next base: position 10,693 of record JAASGT010000948.1, on the reverse strand, counting down.
TCGTGCTTCTTCAGGGACGAGCGCGTCATCGTATCGCTTCGTGGGAAGAAAGGTGTCCGTGCGATGTTGACGAGAAGCTGAGAAGATGGCGAATGGCTCTGTGAAGAAGAGCTCTTCTCCTTCAACCAAGTCACAAGGCACGGGTCGTTATCTTTTCTTGACCAAATATGGTGGCTTGTAATACAATATAGAGGTGGAAAGTGGAAAATATTGTGAACTTGAAGCGAACTTAAGCGAACAGCTCCATTTGTTCACACATGTGAGGCTTGAAGCAGCACATGGATCGCTTCGCGGTGGATGGTGAATGGCGACACCTCAGGCTTGTTCTTATTCATATATAAAAGATAATGCAGTCTCCGTACACACGCGTGCTTGCTACTTAGCTGGCCTCTGCTGCTTCGTGCTCCGTGCCTGGGTTCGGGTTTTGGATCACGATCAGCGCGTACTCCTTGTCTACGAAGCGTTATTCGCATACCGCCACAGCAGCATAACGCCATTAGCTCAACCAGAACGCAGTTATGAGCACGGTACTATCATACAACGCTACAAGCAGCAGTAGTAACAAACGAGGACGCACCGGGGGCGATCATGATCTCGTGCTTCTTGGAGCGGATGCGCAGGAACGTCATGTCGTTCGTCGGGTCGAGCGTGCGGATCGTGGACTTGGCCTTGGCCGCGAGCTGCGAGATGAGCGCCGCGTGGTCCATCGCGAACTCCTCGTCGCTCGTGGACGAGTAAATTGGCACGCCCTCCTGGTTCACGATCAAAACGGCCTGCACGCCCTTGTGGCTCTTGATGCGCTTGATCGTCTCCTCGGCCTCGTACCCTGGCTGTCGCACGCACACATTAACACGCAGAGAATAATCACACACACATGTGCGTCAGTGTCGTGGCTCCACATGCATACATCAATGGCGTGTTGGCGATGTACACACGCCCGCGTCCCTGGCATCTTCGTACCATGGTTGCTTTACTTGTGTGAATGACGCTACATTGCATGAGGTTGCAGGAAGCGACCAGTGGGAAAGGTCGTCTGAATGTGACGTTGTATTTTCTTATTTTAATAAGTGACTTTTGCAACATCAAATGTAATAAGCATGTAAGCTTATAATATTCTATGAAATGCTCTCTAAATTTATATGGATCCGAGCATGGGTACCCATCTGCGAGCATCAGCAAAATTCCACCCAGTCATGCTGCTTATAAACGCTGCTCCATTCCGCCTTATCGACCTACCTCGTTATGGAGCTCGTTGTCTGCTTGAGCGCCGCGGACTCGGGATTGAATTCCGGATTCTCAATGAACTGCAGGAACAGATTCGCGAGCCGCTTGCGGAGCCCCTCGAGGCTCTTCTCCTTCCTCCCGCGGTTGAGCATGTCGGCCTCGCGGTCAATGAGCTCAATGATCTCCTTCGTTAGTGCGCATTCGAACTCTTTCACCGTCCACTTGACATGCAGCAGCACGTCCAGGCGCTCGTCCACAGAAGCCAGCGGCGTCTTGAGCCCGTGGTACAGATCCATGAGCTCCTTGGCGCGGATCGTGAAGGGCGTGTGCACCTCCTTGACGCCGCCGTCGCCCATCTGCCACTGCTTGGGCCGCGCCATGAACTGCAGCATGGACTCGATGCGCTGCTTGCGGTTCACGTCCGTGGCCGTGAGCTTCAGGCGGTCGATCGTCTGCAGCAGCTTGGTCTCCTTCGCCAGGATCGCTTCGAGCGCGCTCTGGCGCGCCTCGGTGTCCATCTTCGCGTCCTCGTGCACCTTGCGGGTCTCAAACTGACGCCACTTGTCCAGCTCGTTGTACAACACCTCGAAATCGCCCACGGTCTTTGGATGCATGCGCCGGAAGACCTCGCGCTTCTGGTACGACGCGTCTTCGATGGCGTTCTCGTGGGCCTCGAGCTCGCCCACGACGAGAATCCGACGCTTCTGTTCGCGCAGACTGTAGACATAGGCACGGGCCTTGTAGCCCCGCCAGAGTCGCTGCAATATCGACGCCGAGTCCTCGCGGAGACTATCGAGCTGGAACGAGTCAAAGTACGGCTTGGCCAGCAGCTGTCGGTCACACGACGTGTCGAGCCGCAGGTCGTGCCGCGCCATCTGCGTGCCCGACTCGCGCGACGTCTGCAGCGAGCGCGTGACGAGCTCCTGGGTCTGCGTCTCGCGATGGGCGCGCGTGATCCCGAGATTCCGTCGCGCTCTCGACAAGAACGTCTATCGATTATCACAGAGTTAGTCAGAGGTCCTAGATTGTGTAATGGATGGACACAGTGCCGGCGCACAAACCTGAGCGGAGGCGTGGTGGAAGAGCTGCTGGGTCTTCCGGTGTCGGAAGCCGCCCAGGTACGGCTTGTGGCCCGTGAACTTTTCCACGTCGACGTAGATCGTGTGATACCGGTCCTGTTCCTCTATTATAACGGCAGCACGGCCATACGTGGTCAGCCTTGAAGCATACAGGCGAGCAGCTCAAAGCTCGGACGTACCGTCGTAGATCTGTACGGGGATCCGGTCGGGCATGACGTACTCACTCGTGCTCAGCTTCTTGGCTACGTACGCCTGCACCGCGGGCTCTTCGCCGTTATTGTTCGTGTTGTTCCCATTGAAGCCGAACGCTGACAGCGGCGTGTCGTTGAGACTCAGCCCCGGCGCCGAATGCAGACCTGGGAACGCGATGAGGTCCGCATTGAGCTTCAGGTCGCTGCAGATCGCCTCGGTGAGCTCGGCGATCGTCATCTCAGGCGTCGCGATCACGCGATGACGTACGTTGTCAGGCTGCAAGATCACGAGCAGCGAGAAGTCGATGGAGCCTGTGGCCGGGTCGGCTTCATCTCCGTGACCGTCGCCAGTCTCTGTCCCCTCTTCATGCTCATGGTCGGCGCTGTCAGGTGTGCCAGCGGCTCGGAAGAACTCGGATATGTCCGTGTGTCTGTGAGACCGCTCACCACTGGTGTCCACCGACGGATCGTCGTCGGTCTGGACTTGTATCTCGTGCGCTGCTGCGTCGCTGTCACCGCCATTCTCCGCCTCCATGCTGCGCTACTTCTTCGTTCAAGACGACGAGGCTCGAAGGACTCCAAAGAGCCTCGCCACACCACTTAGCACACCACACCACGCCGACCCTTTCGAGGCCATCGCCGAGTCGTTTCACCCACTCGCAGCCTGCGAAACGGTCCAAGCGTGACGCCTTGAGCTACTACTTACTGCGCTGCGTGGCTCCGTTGTGGAATACATGCACTTGTGCGTTTGTGATTATCTATGTGGGACGGATGCTGCTGCTGCTTGGATGAGGCTCACTGACCGACTGTTCTAACTAGAATACCAATGGGCTTGTCGCTCGACTACTGGTGCTGGCGCTGCTTCTTGTGCTGCAGCTTGAGCTGGAACTTGTTGCTCGAGCCCTGGTTCGCGACAAACTCCTTGCGCTTCTTAAGCTTCTTGACCTTGCCGGCGTCTAGCGTTTCATCCCAGTAGTCCTGCCGCCCGGCGTTGCGGTGCTTCCAGTCCTCGTTCTTTAACTTACTCAGCACGCGGTCGTGCTTGGCCGCGAGCTCCTTCTCGAGCTCCGACGGTCCTGCTGTTTCGTCATCACCACCTTCATTCTCGGTTTTCTCGTCCTCCCACCCGTTCGTCTCGCCCCATTTGTCCACGGATTTGCCAAAGAGCGCGGCACTCTTGACGCCGATGTTCTTCATCTGGCGCGGGTCAAAGTGGATCTTCGTGACCTGGAGCGGCTTTGGATCGACCGTCGGCGCTGCTGCTGAGGCACCTAAAGCTGGCTTTGTCGGCACGGGGGACGATTCCTCCGCATTGGCTCGAATGGCGGCAACCTGTGGCGCTGGCGTTGAGATCACCACGCTCTCTGTCACCTCGCGCGACAAGCTGAGACCCGAGCACGGTCGCCATGAAGACGCTCGGTACTTGTACAATTTGCCAATGTGTCCACTGAACGCCAGCGAGCGCTTGGGCGTCGCTGCTCTTCGCTTCGTGACGTTAAAGGTCACGACGATCTGCTTCCTTGTGGCTGGCAGCGCGACCTTGCTCTCGGGCTCCATGGCGTCTGTGATCAGTGTATCAGTCGCACTGGCAGCCTTGTCCCCCTTCTCCGCGTCCTTGACGCCGTCAATGTTGGTCTTCAGGCTCGCAAGAAAGCCATTCATGTCGAGCTCTTTCGACTTTGGTCCAACTGTTGGTGTCACTCCATTACCAGCAGCCTCTGGTGCCACCTTGACTGGGATTTCCTCAGCGCCAGTCTTGGCCACGACGCTCGCCTTGGGCTCGTCCACTGGCTTCACCTTGGGCTGCGGCCGCTCGGACACAGGCAGCACGCGAGAGTAGAAGAGCATGTAGGCCTTCTGCTGTAGCACGGTCTCGAGACTCACCCACCGCACGCTCTCGTCGTTCATCTCGTACCACTGGCCCGACGAGCCCTTGACAAAGGCGTAGTAGTGGCCGCAGTCGGTCGAGTACCCAGCGTGCACAAGCACGGCGTGGAGCTCGTACTTGCACCTGCCGCGCTTGCGCTCCTCGCTCGTCTTGCTCATGCCGGACGAGATGTCGAGCGACGTGCCAAACTCAATGTGCTTCTTGATCTTCCCGAACATGATGTCGAAGCGCTTGAGCTGGATAACGAGCACGTTCGGGCACGTCTCGATTGTCATGCCCTTCTCGGCGCGGTTGAGCTTCTTGCAGCTCGTGCACTTCCACGCGTTGCTGTCGTCGAGCGTCTCGACGGCCGTGAAGTGCTTCAGCGCGCCTTTCACGCTCTTGATGCCGTTGTTAATCTCGAGCGACAAGTCGAGAAAGTCGTCGAAGCGCTCCGAGACAAAGTTGCACTTGACGCACTTGAGCGAGTTCTTGAGCTTGCCGCCGAACGTGCGGTTCACGAGCGTCGTGGCCGCCGCCGGGTGCGTCTCGAGCTTGATGTTCGCCTTGCGCAGGCATGAGCGCTGCATCGAGTCGAGCAGCAGCCGGAAGAACTCGTGCGAGTCCTCCTGGCGCCCGATGCGAAAGCTCTTGGACACGTGGCGGATGTTCATCACGAACTCCTTGGGCTGCAGCACGCGGCCATTGCCGCCACCGCCGTTGCCGTGGATGCTCTGCAGTAACCGGCACATCACACGCACGCCGCAGAAGCCATTCGAGCCCTTGTTCAGATTGTTGTTGTTCTTGTTGAAGAACTTGCCATTGTTCGAGCTGCTGCTCAGGCTACTGCCACCAGCGAAGGACGCAAACACGTCTTTCTCGAGCAGGTACTGCACGAAGCTCGGCGTGTAGCTGAGGCACTGGAGCACCGAGTTGAGGTAGCACGTGTTGCCGAGGTTCGCAAAGCCCGGGCCGATCTTCTTCGAGTGCTTCCACGCCAGCAGGCGCTCGATGTCCTCGCTCTCGACCAGCACGCGTTTCTTCGCAGCCGATGCAGACGACGTCGAGGACGAGGAGCTGAGCACCTTGCCGGTCGCTTCGTCAATCTTGCCGATCACGCGCACGTTGCGCGCGCGGATGAACTCGATGCGGCGCTCATTCACGAGCGCAACTGCTGACTTAGCGTTGAACACGGCGCCCTGCGCTGTTGGGAGCTTTGGAGTGGCGGCGGCGTTCGCCGTCACAAGCGTCGGACCGGCGGGCGTCGCGAGCTTCACGCTCGCCTGCGGAGCCATGACCATCATGATGCCGTCTTACTGCTCGCAGTTGCTTCTCTACACACGCACGCAGTCACACGCAGCTTGTGGTGAGTGGCTTCTGGGGCGGTCACGCGGTTTCTTCGCGCCGTTTCGACCGCACGCGTGCGATGAACGGATGGATGGATGGCGTGGACGGCTTGGTGGCGCGGCGAAGACAGGCGGCGCTGGAGGAGCACCAGGAGATGGAGGAGCACTAGGAGGTGGTGGTGGTGCTGGTGGTGGTGAAGACGGTGGTGGAGAAGCGGAACGCAACGCGCGAGTCAGACGGCAGGCGGTGTCGAGCGAGTGAGCGAGCGTGGTGAGTGGCTGGATGAATGGATCTCTTCGTTTCACAGGCGGTGGGTGGTGCTCGGCGTCTCAATACTGGCCTCTCTTTTTATGAGAGACAGAAAAAGAAAAGAGGAAATATTAAAAAAAGAGATAGAAAATCAGACTAATTACTAACAAGTGAATGCATTCGAGACATCCATAATTGTGTAAATGGGATCGACCTGATTCGCTCCTTTTTTGCCTCAGCTTGCGCAATTTTGACAAATATCGCTTATACATTATGGATGTTTTTAAAGTGCTTGCACTTGTTGGCAATTCATTTGATTTTCACAGCTTTTCCCCAAAATAAATGAAGCTTTTATTGAGGGACATACAGTACAGTCATTACTCGTCTAGTTTGATGATTGAGTTATAGAGAGTGGAAACCATCCTGAGAAACTAGTCCCAGGTGATGAACGAGCTAAGCCATGATGCTGAGGCAGCACTTAAACTGTTGCTCTTGCTGCGTTGGCGCTACTGGTGAACGTGGTGTCTCGGGTCTGGCTGCGATTTATGTCACGTCGATTAATGACGTGTCTATATCACTGGAAGCCAGCTGATGGACTTGGAAGCCTCTAGGCATATAACTTCAGAGCTTCAAATGCTTGTTACATACATTTCGACGATCTGGAGACGGCCTGTGCCCGAATGTCACTCCTTTCAACTCCATCACCTGTGCCACTCTCATCTCCAGAGCGACCCAACTTCGCATTCACCGAGAGCTGACGAAGGCCACGACCTTGGATGTTGACGTGCGATGAGCACGGACAATATTGCGGCTACTGGCCATGCGAAGATTACTAAAGGGACCACCAGCACGGCGGCTCATTCCGACACCCAGCACCGCGGCCACTACGATGGTGCTCTCCTTCAATGGCGGTTCGAGCGAGAGGAAACCCCGACCCTGACGGTGCGGGGGCGGTGATCACCCGTCAGATCTACTGGCCCCAACGCAGCAATCACCTGAGCCGGGAGCCTATCCCTGGCGGTACAGCCAACAACAACCAACCACGTCGAGCACTTCGGTCTCAACTGGGGGCTTCAGGCAACAACGAAATTCACGCTTGGTTGCATCCATGTGGTCGGAGACAGCGCTATGACACTGAGCCAAATGCGACTCAGCGAATCCTCTCGGAGCGAAAAGCTACAACCGCTGTACGCTCGAGTGCGGCTCCTCGCCGACAAAGTGGGCGTTCTCTCATGAGCCTACCACTACCGAACGCACAACAAAATGGCTAACCAAACTATGGACAGCAAATTCAGCGCACAGGCTCGTTCTCGTCGACGCACTTTCAACTCTCCGCGATGACCTCGCACCTCGACATCACCTTCTGACAGCTTACCCAAACAGAGAAGAACTTCTAATGCCTGCGCGGCTGCAGGCGCCACCACTTAAGTGGTGCAGATGAGTTATCTCTATGTCACGGATATAGGGCGATCTCGTAGTATGAAGTAGAATCCCATACACATCACTCTCAACGACAACAACATACATTTCGACTGACGTTAACATTAAGATGCACACTTTCATACACACTACCAACACTATCGGATCTACATCAACCCATGGTGAACTCGCGAGCATTCACATGTGCTCTAAGCGCGAAGGCTGCGTTGCTTGGACTGCACTTGGGCGTTCACCTTGGCGTTGCCGTTGACGTTCGCGTTCGCATTGACGTTAACGTTGCCGTTGGCATTCGGGTTGACGTTCGCGTTCGCAGTCACCACCGCGCCAGTGTTCACGTTCGGGTTCGCGTTTCCGTTTCCGTTGCCAGAGTTCTGGTTTGGAGCATTGCTGGTGTTTTCGTTGACACCAGCGGTGACTCCCACATTTGGGTTGGCTCCGACGCTCACACTAGCTCCAGGGTTGACTCCGACGCTCACACTCCCGAGCGGGTTGTTGCCACTGAGGCCGACGAAGTTCAGCGCCGAGTTGAGCACGTTGCCGACGTCGACTCCGGTCACAGACTGCACGATGTTCGAGGCCGTGCCGACGACGTTGTTCACGTTCAAGTTGACGCCGTTCACACCAACGCTCGCCGAAGGGCTAGCTCCGTTCGTTCCGACGCTCACACTTGGGTTCACGTTGATGCTGGCGGTCGGGCTCGCACCGTTAAGGTTGACGCTCGCAACAGGGTTGGCTCCGACGTTGGCGCTCACGGTGTTGGGGGCTTGCTCACCGGCGGCAACGGAGCAGGCGAGCACAGCAGAGAACATGCAGACGACGAGGACTTTCTTCATGCCAAGCATCGTGAGCTTGAGATGGTGGAGGGATGAGGCTTGGTGTGTTGGAGAGATTATTGGAAATGCGAGCTTGAAGGAAGTGCCAAACGCGCCTGGACTAAGTGCATTTGCCTCGAGAAAATGACTGGCGATGAGTCAGATGACCAGGTGGGTCGCGCTATTAATGAAAGCCGTGGAGGGCTACTGGTCAAGCTCTCCAAACGCCTGTGTCCCTCTGGGATACAACTACAGCTTGCGCACACGTGGTCAGCGAATCACGATTACCATGTGCACCTGGGTCGACTGTAAAGGTGGACAGCAGCCGTTCGATCGTCACGTGCAAGGGCTCATGCTGGTCTATTGATCCCAGGTCAAAGTAATCCAGACACATGCACGATGACGACTTGCTTTCAGCAGAGGGATGCATCGTCGTGGTCAAGTCGACCGGACGTTTGTGGCCCCACATGCGTTACGGTAGAGTATCGACTGCGATCAGGTCGCACAGCGTAACGCCACAAGCTCACAAAATACAAAGCGGAGGCATCAGGGATGGACACACGAACTGAGGGTGCTGCTTATGCAGAGGCCCGACGCCTGATCGAGTGCGTGCTTCGTAGCCCGAAAGACGACTCGCCGTAAACGGCGCGATTGTGCTGATCCTGCGCCATAGAGGCAAGTGAAATCGAGGCTCCTCGCCTACAGAAGCAGCACATTGCTCACCGGATTCTCTGTCTGGCGTCAAGTGCTCCGCAACACGAAGGTTGGAATGCTTGTCTCGTTCAATCCCTTGATAACAGCTATTCTATGCTCGAGTGAAGCACATGATTCGAAAAGGACTGAAAACATCGTTTTCAGACTGGAATCTTTACGCATTTATTATATTCTCAAGGTATTTTTTGTATAGCGAAACAATCAGATCCGCTCAAGAAGTCAGCGCACTAACTCCTTCTCTACATGGCTACATGTTTATTCGCCACAGATGCTGTTTGTAGTTCTTCGGTCTCAGAGACGAATCGAATACGAAAGCACTGCAATAGGCATACGAAGCGATCACGTGAACGCACATCGCGCGCAGACGACGGTTCGAGCTCCCCGTTTGGGCACTCGCATCAAGTCCCGGAACGCCGGCGGACGCCTGGGCTTGGTCGAGAGGGTTCACGCCGCGTTGGCATGCACTCCAGAAGTTTATCCCCCAGTCAGCGTCCCATCTTGGTTCACGCCAGCGCTGAGTATGTTGCCGAGACCGAGATTCGACAGCAGGCTGGACAGCTGCTGGCTGGCTTGGCTTTGAGCAGACACCTGGGCCAGCTGGAGGGCACCAGCGGCGGCGAGTACAACCCAGGACACAAGCATCTTCTTGGAGAGCATGACGGGTATATATGGGTGGCTGAGTCGGTTGGGAAGGGTGGTTGAGTCGAGCTGAAACATGGAGCGAGTAGCTTGGGTGTGAGAGGACGAGGAGGCTGCTGTATGTAGTCGCTTGAGCTCACGATCGCGAGTGGGAGACTGAGCATCCCGGAGCAGTAGGCTGGTCCTCGGTGTGTGTTTAGCTCAACGGAGCACAGCGGTATAGTGCGCGAAAGTAGAGACTCCCCTCTAATGTACCCAGTCGTGTAAGATACTAGGTGGATAACTAGAAGAAGTGTCAGGTGAGCCAGAGGTGTTGGTTGGCATGGTGGGCCGTGTATCTACAACCCGAATACATCGTCTACAACAAGTGCAAGAGCGACTACTGGCTTCACTCCACAAAACCATGACTGTATGCAACAGCCATTCCTTCCTCGCAAGGTCACAAGTCGTACAGCCCAAGTGATTGCTGCAAAGTAAAGGTGCACAATGGAATCACACTCAAATGGTCAGAATGTATTCGATCAAAGATTTTTACGGTAGAAGAACAGTAGCTACACTGCAACACATCCAACGAGGCGCTGCTTAGTTCGCGCGAAGGTTTCTACGGCGGTAGGTTGACGCCTGCTGCACGTCGCCCGAGGAGGTTGGCGCGTCAGCAGTGGTGGCTGGGGCGGAGGTCGTCACCACGCCGTCTTTCTTCTCGATAGAGACGTCCACGTTTCCACTGCCACTGCTCTTTGTGACAGTCGTGGTTCCACTTGGGTCCGAGCTCGACACAGTGGCGGTCGCTTGGGCGGTAGACGCCTTCGTAACGTCCTTCGTGCTTGGCTTCGACGCGCTGGTCTCGCTTGTCTTAGTTGGCTCACCCTTGGCGACAGCGTCAACCTTCACTTCGGCTGACTTACCAGAGCTAACTTCTCCCTTCGCACCAGCACTAGCTTTAAGACTCGCCGAAGCATCGAGACCCGCCGAAGCACCGAGTCCGGCGGACGCACCGAGACCAGCCTTCGCGCCGAGACCCGCCGAAGCACCAAGTCCGGCGGACGCACCGAGACCGGCGGACGCACCGAGACCGGCGGACGCACCGAGACCCGCCGAAGCACCAAGTCCGGCGGACGCACCGACACCAGC
>JAASGT010000947.1:0-13485 GCA_023334315.1 Globisporangium alternatum | reverse complement strand
TGTAATTGCTGCTGCTGGTGGTGACTCGCTGCTGATCTCCTGCTCCTCCATGGCGAATGTGAGAATGACCGAATCGAGAATGTAGCCATTTTTGGCTCGTGTGGTTTGTAACATAACAACATCAACAACAGCCACCATGCATATTCAAATATCTAAATTACATTTTCATAGTGTAATTTAGCAAGTACAAATTAATGGCATATAATCTGTACCTGATATTACTCAATTTGGTTTTTTAATCATATATTTTGTATTTGAAAGTATATTCGATACCGAATCTACCAACTGTTCTCAGCGACCAAAAGAAAGAAATGCGCATGACGACGAAAATGGGCGACAGCGACGAGTGCGTTGCGCCTGCCCCCATTGCCTCAGCAACCCCCACAAGCGCGTCTGCTGTTGCTGTGGATGTGGGCGTAGTGAACACTCCTGTCGCAGACACCCCCGAGCGCTTCACAATGTCGCCCCTGTCGATCCTGCACAGACGCAGCAAGAGCAACCCGACGCCTTCGACCGTGACAACGACAGCAAATGGCCCCAAGCTCGCGATGCTGCCCAACCGCTTCCTCATTGCCACTGACGATAACAATGATGATGACGCCAGCATTCGTTCCTTGCAGTCCAACGTCATACCGTTATCAGCCGCCGCCGGCAGCAGCAGTGGGCTTCCGTCACCCAGCAGCGACAAGGGGGAGAAGACGGTCTCCAACAGCAGCAACAGCACTAGCGGCAGTCCGATAACGACAGCGACTACTGGCAGCCGATCCACTGTGCTCTCTCCACTGGCCATGCAGCGCATGCAGCGCCTGCACAACCTGCGCGTACAGACCGACTTCTCCGCGCCGTCGTCATCCCCAACAGCATCATCACCGCGCTCGCGACCAAAGTCGCCGCTACACTCGAACGGCTCGCGTGGTGGCAGTGGCACCGTGGAAGCGAGTGACGACTCGGCGCTGCTGCTTCTCCAGCGTGACCAGAAGCCGAACGCGACTGCCGTGGGCACGGGCGGCCAGCCGCAGCCGCACGCGTTCCGACTGGCGGACTTCTTTTACAAGGAGATTTTTGGCGTGCACGACATCAAGCAGACGGACGAGATGCACCAGGAGCGCGTGCAGAACTTCCTCGTCGTTCCCTACAACATCGAGCAGATGTTCGTCTTTGGGGTCTTCCTGGCGCTCGACAGCTTTCTGTACGTGTTCACGTACCTGCCGCTGCGCATCCTCTTCGCCTGCGGCTGCGCCGTGACGTCGTCGTTCCACTCACGCGTGTTCCGCCGCACGCACTTTTACGACCTCATGGTCGCCGTCATCATCTTCGTCGCCACCTTCGTGCTCTGGCGCGTCGACATGTCGCGCGTCTACCACGCGATCCGCGGCCAGGCCATGATCAAGCTCTACGTGCTCTTCACCATGATCGAGGTACTGTAGTTTTCTATTGGTTGCCTGCTGCTGGCTGGTGCCCAAATGAGTGGTGTTCTAACTGTGTTGGGTCTGTTGTGACTGTGCTCTCCTGTCAGATCTTCGATCGGCTCTTCTCGTCGCTTGGTCAGGACATCCTCGATTCGCTCTACTACACGGCCAAGTACCAGCCGCGCCGCGTCGGCCGCATGTTCCTCGACTTTGCCGTCGCGATCATCTATGTCGATATCCTCTTCCATGGCTTCCCTCTGTCTTGTATATTGTGTATTGCATGTCATACATCTGAATTTGCATGGCTCTCCTTGACTGCGCCGCACTGCTGCACTCGCTGCTGCTCTTCGCGCAGGTCGTGACGATCAACGTGGCGATCAACTCGAGCAACACGTCGCTGCTCACGCTGCTCGTCTCCAACAACTTTGCCGAGCTCAAGGTAACCAACAACAATGTCGAGATAGGTGTATATCTAGGTTCTGAAGTTCGTTAGACGGCTAACTGACCGACCACCTGCACTCAAACGTCCGACGTGCAGAGCTGCGTGTTCAAGAAGTTTGAGGAGCAGAACCTGTTCCAGATCGCGTGCAGCGACATCGTCGAGCGCTTCAAGCTGCTGCTGATCATCGGCCTTATCCTGCTGCAATCGAACGCCAAGGACGTCGCTTGGGGAACGGTGCGGTTGTCCATCTATCCACATTTACATTGTCCAACTATGTGTGTCTAACTGTAGTTGTTCGTGGTTCGTGTGTCCACCTGATGCAGACGATGGTGATGCTCGCCGAGATGGTCATCGACTGGCTTAAGCACGCGTTCATCACCAAGTTCAACCAGATCCCGCCGTCCGTGTATTCCAAGTTCATCACGATTCTCTGCCGCGACCTCACGGGTTGGAAGAACGAGGACACAATCCTCGACCACACACACCACGTCTCGCGGCGGCTCGGACTCGTGTCACTGCCACTCGCCTGCGTTGTGCTCCGCATGGTGGGTAAGGCGCTCATGGACGCGCCGTTCCAGCTCACGTCCGTGAGTGGCGCGCTCATGACCGTCGCCTTCTTCATGTGCCTCGCCGCTTTCAAGGCGCTGCTCAGCCTCGTGCTCATGATTTACGCGTGCAAGTCCGGCCGCCTCGACGACACGCGACCCAAGAGCCCGCGCGCCGTGTGCCACCTCGAGTCCATCCAGCGCTACCGCTTCTAGCGCAAATAACAATGAGAACGTCATAAAGAGAGACTGTGGTGGTGATCAAATAGAGAAGAACACGCTGAGTGGACTTCAAAATGCGTTTTCATATTAGGAGCCTTGTCTGCAAAGTCACATTCCACAGACGCCACGCGCGAGCGACTCGGTACAAAAGCAAAATGCGCGCATGTTCTTCTTTGTCTTCTTCCTATCGTGTTTCTTGGTTTTTGGGCTTCTCGTCACACTCACTGTTGATTTCTCTCTCTTCTCTCTCGTTCGCGCTCGTCTCGTGAAGCTGGGACTTACTGATACAGGTTACTTGTACATGGCCTGTCCGCTCGCTCGCTCGCTTCTTCTCTCGCCACTCACGCGCCGCTCTCCTTTTTCTCCTCTCTTTGATACAAAAGCCTTCGTGCATTTTTTCTTCCTTTATCTACAAAACGAGCAAAATTTTTTTCTTCTTCACTGCGGTCGCCACTCACCGCCGCCGACGCACTCTTCAGACTCCACTTGTTGACTTATACCGATTCACTTTTTCCACGCTGCCGCACGCTCTCGCCAACCTCGCGTCCGTCTGATCGAGTGATGGACTTGGGCATTCACTGCTCACGCACGACTGGTGCCGGCCGCGTTCATCCCGAGGCCACTGCCGACGACCACGTCATTCAGGAGTCCGCCGCCGCTGTGCTGGGAAGGGCCGTGATGATGCGGGTGCTGGTGGTGAGACTGGGTCGAGTACCCGCCGTTGGACGCCATGCCATGGTGGCCGCTGGCATGCGGGTGCGCCAGTGGGTACCCGCCTCCAGTGTTGCCATACCCAGTGCCGTGGTGGCTGAACTGCTGCTGCTGCTGTTGGTGACCGAACTGCTGGTGCGCGTAGCTCGCCGCCTGAGGCGCCAGACGGCTCAGTTGCTGCAAGTGGCCGCCACTGTTGTCGTACATGCCGCCGTCGCTCGTGGGCGAGAGCCCCATGTCCATGCTGATGTCCATGTTCGGAAAGCGTTTGAGAATGCGCGCCGTGATGCGGCGGCCGCCCGACGTGTTCTTCATGCACGCTAAGTGTGGGCGAATCGACTTGACCAGCTGCAGGCACTGTTCCTCCGAGCATACGCATAGCGCGCGCTGCACGACGTAGTTGGCGAACTGGTCCTGCAGCATCTTGTTCATCTTGGGGCAGTTGATAATCTCCTTGATGTAGTTCTGGCGCACGCGCTCGGGAGCCTTCTCAAGGCACTTCTCAATCACGTTCGAGCTGAATTTCTGGATCGAGAGCTCGAAAATGTTGCCCAGCGGCTTGACAATCACGCCGTACGCCTCCTCCGCCGTGCACGAGTCCAGGACGTACTGCACCACGTAGTTGCCATACGGATCCTGCATCAGCTTCATTGCCTGCTTCTCCACCTGAGCAATCACCTCCGCCTTCTGTTGCTTGTTCGCCGCGTCCAGGCAGCGCTGCAGCACGCAGCAGCCGTGGCGATGCGTGCCGACAGTCGTGCACTCCTTGCACACGGCGTCAAAGACAAACTGGTTGTACTCAGGCTTCATGAACTGGAGCGCGCGCTGGATCACGTGGTTGCCGTTCGAGTCAATGCACAAGCGTACCGCGTCGTCCTTCAGCGCTTCGACGATAATGTCAGGGAGATTTACCGTTCGACGCACGCCCGAGTTCATCTCTCGGCGTCGTCCAGCAGTGGCATCGCCTTCCAAATCGTCGTCGTAGCTGCTGTCGTCTTCAATCACTTCCGCCGACGTCGCGCACACTTCAACCACTTTCTGCACCGACCGCGTGCCGTGGAGGTTCAGCGCCGCCGCGACCAAGTTCGAGCTCACGCGGCGAATGATCGCGAGCCGCTTCTTCTCCGTCACGCGCTCCAGCAGCTTCTGGAAGAGATAGTTGCCAAACGGGTCGACCATCATCTCCGCCAAGTGGTCGAGCGACTCCTGGTAAATCACTTCGCACAAGTCCTGGCGATCTTCGTAGTCCAGCTGCTCCTGAAGAAGACGGCAGCCGTTCTGGTCCTTCGACATAGCGAACACGCGGCCTTGGATGTCTTCCACGCTCAGCGCAGCGCTCAGTCCCGACGCGTCGACAGCGGAGATCAGACCGGGCGTGCTGATGCCTCCGAGTCCACTACTGCCGGACTGGGAACCACCGCCCAATCCGCCACTCAGACTGCTGCCACCACTGCTCATACCGCTCAAGTTGCCGAGGTCCGTCTGTCGAAATCCGCTTCGAGACTGCTGCTGGCGTGCAAACGGATGCGAGTACTCATCGCCGGCTCCCTGAAGTCCGCCTTGGTGGAGGTGCGCGGGCGACATCTGCAGCTGCTGCTGGTACAGGCCAGTGCTGTCACTTCGAGACCCAAGACCGTTACTGCTGCTCAGGTGCTGCGGCAGCTGCAGGTGGTGCTGGTTCTGCACCGGCTGGTGTGCAAACTTGCACTTGCTGCCCATGCGGCAGTGGCCCTGCAGGAAAAACTTGCACTGCTTCGTCATGCCCATCGACGAGCCCAGTCCCATGTGCATGCTCTTGCGAGGCGAGTGCGGCGGCGACGCCTCGGGAAGTGGCGGAGTCATGCGCGAGTACCCGTGGCCCATGTTCTGGCGACCCCGACTTCCAGAGTTCCCACGCATTCCCGGCGGCGGTCCTTGCTGCTGGTAGTGCATCTGCTGCTGCTGGATCTGAGGTGCGTTCATGTACATGCCATTCGCACTGTACGCCGCGCCGCCGACAATGTTCGGGTTCCACTGACCTTGGCCCGAGTTCATCTGGTTGCGACCGTTGCCTCCATAGCCACCGCCGTACGAACTCTGGCTGTTGCGGTACATGCCGTGGTCCTGCTGGCGCTGCTGCTGGTGATGGTACTGAGGCTGCTGCTGCTCTCTGCTGCGAACGTTCTCGTACTGCGAGGCCTGTCCATTGCCGCCGTAATAGTCCTGACTCTCCTGATAGTACGCCGCAGATGCTTGCTGTCCGCCGTCCTGGCTGCCGTGCCACGAGTCCTCCGAGCCCATGCGAGGGCTCAGCTGGTAGTTATTGTAGCTGCTCGTACTGCTCGAACGCGACATCATCGGCGGCGGCTGGAGCTCCTGCTGGTGGTGGTTGCGAATGTGGCTGCTGCTGTTGCTGCGGATGAATTTCTTCGGCGACTCCGGCACCGGGTTCAGCGTGAAGTGGCCCGACGCAAACGCATTGCCACCCACCACGCCGCCGCTGCCAGGTCCTCGCTCCAGACTCATCTTGTGGTCGTCCAGACTGAGCTTCAGGAAGTCACCTCCAAGCGACTGGCTGGGCGACTGCGAGAGGAACATCTCAATGCTGTTCTTGCGGTGGCTCGGCAGCGCCGCCACGTGGGTCTGGCGCGTGTTTGTCGTCACCTTGGACTCAGCGAGACCGCCACCGCTGCTACTGTTGTAGCGATGCTGCGGCACGGGGAATCCCTGCGAGACGGGGATCGCGCTCGTCGTCGTTCTCATTACCACCGGTTCGTCGTGGCTCGCCTGGTTAGTCGGTGAGATCACGTGCGGAGGCAGAATGTCATTGTTGCTCGTGGGCGAAGCCATGTCCTCTGGAAACTCGTCAGCGGTCAGCCCGTCGTCATATTTCCTACAAAAACAGAAGGAAGCGAGCATAACAACACAGTCAGTGGACAATATCTAAATCAAAAGTCCACACTCAGCAAGCAACGTACATGTGCGGGAAGAAGTTGTTCGAGCTCCCAAAGTGGAAGAATGTCGACGACTCGAAGTTAAGGTTCGGCGGCGCTGAGCCCGGACGGTGGTGCAGCTGCGGCGGCTGCTGCTCGTCCTCGTCGTAAACCGTCGAGCTGAGCGAGGACGCAGAGTCCACTGAGCGCAGCAGTCTCTGCGGATCGTCGCTACCGTGCGGAGACGACGCCGATGACTTGTGCACCGAGCCCGTAGAGCTCGAGCTCGAGGAAACTGAGCCGCCCGACGACGGCGGCAGCTTCCCCGCGTGGCGGTGCGTGGACGCCAGCTCCATGTTCTTCCTGCTAGCTAGCGCGAGGAACGTGTCTTCCCTAATCTTGACTGGCTGAGGAAAAACGGACGCTCGGTCAATCGCTTTCGTTCGTCTCAAGAGCAGCGTTGGAATGTTCGAGGTCTTCTACAGTCGAATGCAACTATCGCAGCACAACACACAGAGATGAACGTCAGCGCCATCCACATAAGTCACAGCCCAGCAAAGCGTGGGGGAAATCACCACCGGTGTGTTGGAGATGGTACTGCGTCGCTGGCGAGAGAGAGCGCGAGCGTTGGCGGTAGTGGCGAATCCCTCCGAAGGGAGGGCGGGAGTGGATCGACTTGGGTCGTCGAGAGCCAATTCGATTCTGCCTGCTCACTTACTCAATCGCTCGCCAGTAGTTCAGCGGCTCCCCTTTCAGAAAAGCCGCGTGACGCAGCTCTTTCTCACCGCACACAGGCGGTACCTTCACTCGCTTCCCCCCTCACTCACAAACAACCACTAGCGCGTTTCCTCACCTTTCCTCGCGCGTGATGGATGGATGGATGGTCGACTGGTCTTGTGCCTGTACAGTCAATCAATCAGCTCGTCGCGACGTACGCGCGCGTTTCCACGAATCGCCCCGCTGCTTTCACTGCGCGTCGTCCGACGGATGGATGGGTTCGCTTTTCGTCAAGCGCGCGAATGGAAGCGGGTGGTGACGATGAGACCAGCACAGCAGTCTGTAGTGTGAGGTGCTGCTGGTGGCGATGGGCTGCTGAGGACGCAGTGGGCGGTCGTCGTGGCCGGTGGCAGTCGCTCTCGTCCGCACGCAGCGCGGCCTGTCGTGTCAATCACTCGCCTTCAGTCGCTCGCTCTGCCCGCGCGCTCGCTTTTCAAAAGCGGGGCGGCTGGGGTTGTTGATGGTTGGGCGGGGGCCACGGGAACAGTGCATTCTTGTAATATCTAAGTTTAGAAAGAGTATTTGATGGAGAAACTGCAAAGAGGAGAAAGACCCTTTTGCAATTTGTCCGCAAAATGACTCAAACAAATCCATATACTACAAAAACATACTGTGAGTAATGGTGAAGGTTTTGATTCGGTATACGTTCATCCGCATACATATGAGGGAGACATAAGGCTGCGTAACGATGACTCGCGACTTCAATAGAGAAATCCGACGTCAAGCACGCAAACTGCGTGTCCGAGATGTACTCGAATAGAAGACCCTATAGGATTTGTCGATACACCGCTGTCACAGGCGCAACTCTGATGGTACAGACACCGTTTAATAAGTATGCAAGGCACCGGCACGCCATTGATGCATCAGACGCCGCTTGGAGAAATCTATGCCATCCGTTTATTCCTCAAGTTTTTTGGATCATGAAAGCAGTGGGAAGAAAGAAAAGCTTGGAAACAGTAGGGCTTTCGTTCGTTGAGTGGAATGAATCAGTATACACTGCCTCTGCCATTATTGTATATATCCGGATAGCACTTTACTCATCACTTGACCTGCACTTGACCAACACTCTTGGCGCGGTTGCATTCAGTCCGATAGATCGACGCGATGATGCAGCGGAGCAATAAGAATGCGTGGCCGTCGAAGCTGCTCGGCCCGGCGTTCGTGGGAATCGCGTACGTGCTCATCGTATCCGTCGCCTACGTGCACTTTTGCGTGTTGCTACCTCTCGCCACTGTAGCAGCAGACCCAGAGGCGATGTCGCTGAGCTCCGCGTTGCACCACTGCGTCAGCGTCTTTTTGCTGCTGGAGTTGCTCGCGCAGTACTCGCTGGCGGTGTGGACGGATCCGGGATACGTTGGTTCAGCTGATGTGAGGGAAGCACACAAGAGCAGCAGCAGTGACTACGACTACGGCGCCGCAAGTGGCTTCTGCAAAAAGTGCGCAACGGTGAAGCCGCGGCGCGCGCACCACTGCCGCGAGTGCGCCACGTGCGTACATGAGATGGACCACCACTGTCCGTGGATCAACAACTGCGTCGGCTACAACAACCACCGTGAGTCATGCATCAGTATGTTCTCCTATAAATGGCATCTCGTATGCAAGTTAACTAACTAGTGCCTCTATGCTTTCAGGATTCTTCTGGCTGGTACTTTTCTACCTCTGGATCTGCTGCGCCTACGTCTCGATCCTCTCAAGCGAGCCGTTCTTCAAAATGTTGCGAGCGAGAAAGCACCAGCCAGCGTCGTCGCTACCGCTCAAAGCCCGCATGCAAAATGTGGTCATTTCGTTCTCGTTCCTGCTGACGACCACGCTGGGCGTCGTGCTCTTCGGCTACTGGTTGTGGCACACGCTTTTGGCCCTGACGCAGCAGACGACCATCGAGTTCGCGGGTCGATTGAGAGAGCAAGAGAGCAACCATCAAGGCGCAGTCGGCAATCGGCAACACCGCAGGAAGCTGCGTCTGCGCAACTTGCAGCGCATGCTGAGGAGAAATGACCGCTTCTGGCTGATAGCGATTGTTCTACCGCCACTGCCATCGACAATGAGGACAGCAACGCATATTGTGGTCACGAAGGATGATGATGCAAATCGGTGGCGCGTCTGAAGACGATGATGCAACTCAAAACGTGCAAATTCCAGTAAACACTTTGATGAACGGACAAGGCTCGAGGGTGAAGCTGGACTGAAGAACACACAAACGAGAACACAGGCGGTGTATCTGAAGCCCAGGATACATATCATGCCGCCTTCTGTGACGAGCTTCTACTTCGTCGTGGGTTGAGATCCGTCCTGCAAACACGTCGCAAGAAGTGGAGTCGTCGCATGAAGTGAGCTCACCCTGTTGTCTCTCAAAAAGCAACGACGAAGCCACCAAGGAGCTCAACGGCAGAGGGCGTTGCTCATGCGAATTGATACAAGCAAGGAGCGCATTTGATGAAGCCGCTGGCGAGAAGCACCGTCGACAACATGCTCTGCTGCTGGCGCATGCATGTCCAACCGAAGCGCCAAAACAGGAATGGACGTGTGGTGCGCTTCTCTTTGGATTGCGGCGCCCATCCCTCCCACCAAACGGCAATGCTACTCTCTCAGGTTGAACTTTGCGAGGTGGATGAAAAGAGAAGGATAGCCGCTCATTATCAGCACCCCAAGGCGACAAGAGCTCAGCGTGCTGACGCTCTTCATGCGCAGTGAGCGAGAATGACAGTGCATTGCTCACGAGAAGCCGCGTAAAGAAATCTAGTGGCTTCTTCGGATGCCACAACGTTCGTTGGAAAATTCCGATCCTATGGTACGGTGTTCCACGATGTGGGTACAGAATGCAGCAGCCACACCGAAGAGTGTCATCACGACACACCAGCATAATGAAGCCAAGATGTCATTGTCACGGGGGAGCGGCGCGATCTTCGCACATCAGATCCGTGGCTTCCAAGCAAATAAACTTGACGCTTCTCTCGTTTTTCGACGCTCTGATCACAGGCTGAGACAGCATTGCGATGGCCATCCTAATGAGCACTCCAGTGGTAGCAACATGCACGGCTCGTCCGCCATCTGCTTGCGCCAAAGCATCGTGCAGAATGAGAGCAACAGTATGTCATCCACCAGAAGAGTCAAGAGAGGTGGATAACTCCACGGCAGCCATGATGCTGAAAAAGCTGGTCGCGCCCTATAGAGTGCGACATGTACCCACCACCGAAGAGCTCCTCGAGTGAGTGACTGACTTGAGTGTGCCCAAAACAAGCCAGCCATCCTGGTTTTCTCCGCCGCACGAGAGAGGTGCCATTCCATTTGGCCGCTTCCTTCAAGAAGCCCAAGCGACGCGTTCCACAGAGAAGGAAGACGGGAAAAAGGAACAACAGGCTATCGTGAGTGTGAGCGAGTGAAGAAGGTGTCTGCGTCTGTGTGTGCATGATCCAGATCCCATTCTGCCGAGCAAGCAATCGTCCGTTCATCTGCGCGTCCGTCCACGCAGAGCGCTCACTCGTGAACGCGCGCTCTATAGCAGGGCACTCGCGCTGAGATACGTTCGCTTCCAGCTCACTGTACGTAATTGGCAAAGGGCAGCGCCAATCCGATCTATTCACGACAGACCAGAATCCGCACTGCGCTCAGCAAGCGACTTCGCCTGATAGAAAGTGATGGCCGAGCCAACGTCTGTCGCAGACCTCAAGGCGTTCGCTGTTGGAGACAACGCGGCGGCGCCGACGCGCTCGACCGAGCGGCGGCTGCGCAAGATGAGCCAAGAATTCCCGCCCACCGCGTTCTCCTTCCACGTGCAGGCGCGCGTGCTCTGCGTGGGCATGGCGGTCGTCTACCGTGTCGCGATCACGATGACCACGACCACGACGTGCGTCGTGAGTCCGTCTGTGATTAGCACTGCGCCAGGCGGCTCGTCGTGCCAGACGTGGGTCATCGCCATGAGCCAGGCCAAGTTCCGCACGTTCTACTCGCAGGTGCGCGCGATCCTGCAGCAGCAGCAGTACCTCGAGCGCAGCGACAGCGAGTGGAAGCCCTTCAAGCGCTTCCTGCAGCAGCTCGCGGACGTTTTGGACCAGTACGAGCACCTGCACCAGAGCGCATTTGCGATCCACGCCGACGTCGACACCATGCGCGAGGGCAAAGTGGCGCTCGAGGCGTTTTTAACCGACTGCTGGAGCGCACTGGAGCTCATCATCCCGTCACTCGCCGTCGAGCCGCATGTGCCGGCGTCGGCGCTCGGACGCGAGATCCTCTGCATCTACGTGCTGCTGCGCGATTTTTTAGCGTTCCCTGAGTGCATTCTGGAGGCCAACTGCGTCTACGCGAGCGCGATCCTGAGCCTCGAGGACGTCGAGGAGCTCCTGCCGACGCTCTCGGAGCACGCGTGCAGCATCTGTCTCGAGCGCCTCACTTTCTCCGCCACGCGCGAGCTGGGCCCGGACGACACGGCAGCCGCAGCCGTCAATAGCAATGGTGAAGCGGATGCCGACTGCGTCGCCACGATCACGACGACAGACGAGAGCCGCGCTTCGTTCTCCGTGCGACTGCCGTGCGCGCACGTCTTCCACGAGAACTGCATCATGGCGTGGCTGCGGCACAACCCGACGTGCCCCGAGTGCCGCGCGAGCGTCGGCGTCAAGCAATAGAACACGACGATGAAAGCGACGATACATAGCGATAGGATACACATACAATACACACAACGAAGCTTACATAGAGACAGAATGAGACCCGTGCATTATGAGAGATTGCATGATGGAGTCAGCACCTTGAACCGATGATGATGCATGAGAGGTGCATTCTGGCTATTTATTCTTGGAATTTGTATGGCTATTCGAATGTGGAAATCGAAGATCCAAGGTGCGCTTTTGTGCTTTTACTTACCTTCTCAGACATTCCTGCACTCTGTTTCGATTTCAGATTTAAGTATTTCATATGTCGAAATATATATTTAAAATATAGATAGTAATCTCTGTACTTGACTATGACGTTTAAGCTTTATTTTTGTTGATGTTGTTATGTTACAAACCACACGAGCCAAAAATGGCTACATTCTCGATTCGGTCATTCTCACATTCGCCATGGAGGAGCAGGAGATCAGCAGCGAGTCACCACCAGCAGCAGCAATTACAGCCGACGCCAGCAGCAGCAATGACGATGCATCAGAGACCCACGCGTCCAGTCCACTGCCGCCTGCACCATCCCCCTGTCCAGCAGTAGCGGCCATGCCAACACAGCTGTCGCCGCTCGACCCGCGCATCCTGGCGAACGTCGTGAGCAGCTACGAGGGTGAGACGCTGCAGGTGCCGCACTGCGACGTGCCCGTGTACCACGGCCGCGGCTGCTTGACCTTCCGCACGGGTTTTGTGTACTGCGGGGACTTGTACCTCGGACGCATGCACGGCCGTGGCCGCATCGAGTGGACCAGCGGCATCGTGTTCGAGGGCGACTTTGTGGCCAACGAGATGCGCGGCCGAGGCGTGTACACGTGGCCCAACGGCAGCTCGTACACGGGGGACATCATCACGGGTAAGCGTCACGGCCACGGCGTCTTCGTCACGGGCAATCTCGGTGTCCCCAGTCTCGCTACTGGCGGTGGTGAAGACGCTAGGAACTTGGAGCGTCTGGATGGCGAGCGAACAAATACCGAGTCCATGACGATGCTGCCACCGCCTCAATCTATGGACTCGCTGCTGCTCTTCACCTTCCAGCACCAGCAGCAGCAGGATGACGGCAGTGGCGACGGTCAAACCAACATCCCAGCGCAGAGCAACGCGCGCTACGATGGCCAGTGGCACGACGGACTTCCTCACGGCCGCGGCATCCTTGTGTACGACGACGCCAGCGACGTGCGCTACGAAGGAGAGTTTGTGCGCGGCAAGCGCGAGGGACAGGGCTCCATGCGGTACGCCAGCGGCAATCTGTACGTGGGCGAGTGGAAGGACGACCGCAAGCACGGCTTTGGTGTCATGAGGTGGATGGGACCGCCATCCAACGATCAACACCACCAGCAGACGTCCTCAAGCGTCCTGCATGAAGTGTACGAAGGCCAGTGGCTGGACGACTGTCAGCACGGCTTTGGGCGCCATGTGTGGCTCCATACGCGGCAGAAGGAGAAGAACTACTACGAGGGCGAGTTTGCGCGCGGCTTGCGCCACGGCCTCGGCGTCTTCTACTACGCCAACGGCGCGCGCTACGAGGGCGAGTGGCGAGCAAACGTCAAGGAGGGACGCGGCACGTTCTTCTATGAGGACGGGCGTGTGTTTCAAGGCACGTTCCGAGACGACCGGTGCATCGAGGCTGGTGCGGCGCAGTCGATGGAGGCGGCGGCGGGGACGACACCAGCAACGCAGAGTGGATCGTCGTCATCCTCATCTACCGCACGCCTCTTGCTCTACATTGACGCGCTGCTGCCTGCGGACGGTCGCGACAAGGCACGCAAGGCGGTCGAACACGCGGCGCTGCGGCTCAACACGGAACTGCGCGCACTC
>JAASGT010000946.1:0-13506 GCA_023334315.1 Globisporangium alternatum | reverse complement strand
GGGCAACTTAGCGCATCGACCCGAATCAAAAGAAGAAGATCGCTCACTTGACATGACGGTACTTTGGTATCTCATGGTAACTTGGCGATCTTCTGAGGCGGTGATTCGTGAAGAATGATGGCAACCCAAAATTACATGGTTCTAAATATCTTGCGCTCACTATGCGTTTTCAACACATGTAACATTTTGACGACCCACGAAAAAACTTACAGCCCAAAATTGTTCGTTGCTTTGTGAGCCATTATATTAGACAAAAACTGTTTTCGTTTAATCGATGTAAATTTTGGGTTCTACCCGATCAAATGCGGACTCGTAGTCCATTTGATCCCATAGCCCACTTCCTAAAATAATTGTTTTTAAACGCGATTTTATTAATTTGAGCATTTGTACATGGAATGATGGTCGTTTAAACACCTTTTTACTGCCAACAACTCAGACATTCATGCGGTCCATCTCGGGGATCCTCGACACGCTCCTGCAGAAGAGGATCTGCGCCGCCACCTCAATGTCTAGCCGCGCCTTCTTCTCCTTCATGAGCTGCCCGTAGTTCGTGAACGCCTCGTAGAAGGGCAGCGACACGGCGCTGATGCATAAATACTTGCGCGCGAGCTTTGCCAAGTACGGAAACATGCGCTGGTACCGGGACCACCACTCGAGCGGGTCATTCTCGCTCTCGTCCGTGGCTGGCAGCGACGGCGACTCGAGGTACTGCTGCACCTGGGCCTTGAGCTTGTCTAGCTCGGTCGTGGGCTCGTCCAGCGGGAAGAACTCGTGCAACAGACCGGTTTTCTTGACCGAGTGGTGCTGCACGCCGCTGAGCGGAGCTGGAACTACACTCT
Source organism: Globisporangium alternatum (assembly GCA_023334315.1). NCBI lineage: Eukaryota > Oomycota > Peronosporomycetes > Pythiales > Pythiaceae > Globisporangium > Globisporangium alternatum. The sequence goes on along the minus strand of JAASGT010000946.1, from coordinate 12,667 downwards.
GCGGCTTGGGCTTCTTGTGATGGCCGTCGTGGTGGTGGTGATGGTGGTGGTGGAGGTGGTCGTCCTTGTCCTTGTCGCCGATGAGCTCGCCGTGCAGCAGCTTGAGCATCTCGACGATGCGCTCGCGCTCGTCCGCGTTCACGAACGGCAGGCTCTTGAAGCGCGGGTCCAGCAATGACGACAAGTATGGTGACGACGGCGCGGCGCCAGAGGTACACAGCTGCATGTTGAGCCCACTGGCGATCGCGTTGCGCACGGCCGAGACGAACGTCGTGGAGATCCAGAGCTCGGCGTCGTCTAGGTGCTTCTTGATGCTGTGCAGCAGCGGGTAGATGATCGACAGCCCCGGGTACTCGAGGTTGGACACGTGCACGACGCCCTCGATGGGCTCGAGCAGGCGCGCGAGCTCCTTTAGGTTCGCCCACTCATCGGTCGAGAGCTCGCAGCACACGAAGCGCAGCTGCATTGGTCTTCGGTTCGGGTTTGTGTCGCTCTCGAGCCCGTTCTTGTAGAGCAGCAGCATCTGCTCGAGCTCGACGATGCGGCAGATCATCTCGCTCGTCGAGTTCCAGCGGTCCTCAAAGTCGCAGATCACGGACAGCGCTGGCGCGGGCACTGGGGCACTCACGCTCGAGCCCAAGCCAGGTACCGAGGTGCCCGAGAGCTTCGGCGACGAGCCACCGCCTCCAGAGACACTGCCGCCGGCCTTGACGGCCTCAGGGTCGTCCTCACCGACCGCAGCGCCCGTGGCTGGGTCCACATCCGACGGACCAACACCGTCGTGGAGCCCGATGCCGACGTTCGCCTCGGCGACCTTGCGCTGCAGCGAGAGGAAGATCTGGTACTCGGACGGGTTCTGGATAAAGTACGAGACATAGTTCCGGCAGCGCCGGATGAGTGGCGCACATTTCAGCAAACCAGCCGTGACGGCCGAGTCCAGTACGTTCACAAAGCAGTTGACGACCGAGAGCCCCGGGTACTCTTCGTGGATCGCCTCCTCCTTGCCGTTCTTGATCATCGTGAGCGCCGCCACTTTCCCCGACGGAATGTCCCACTTGTCCATCACGTCTCGCAAGAGCGCGATCGTGTTGACGCTCTCGTCAAGCGGCAGCACGTACACCTCGAGCACACAGTCGCGGCGGCTGAAGCCGTTCGAGATCCAGTGGCCGCTCACCGTGAGCACATTTTGCCCAAAGACCGACTTCCAGTTGTTGAGTGAGAGACTGAGCATCTCGACCTCGGCGATGACCTCCTTGAGGATCTCGCGCTGCGAGTAGTAGAGGTTCGCGAGCGCGAGCTTGAGCGTCTCCTCAGCCGGGAGCTTTGTGCTCGGGTAGTCCGTGCCGTAGAGCAACACGTTGAGCTCCATGCCCATGCGCGAGACGTCCAACGGCTCGTACTGTGCGATCAGGTACTTGAGCAGCCGGTGCGTAAGCACCTTCTGGTTCGGCCCGTTGCTGCTGCCGCGTCGGTGCCGAAACCCACCGAGGCCCGTGGTCCCGGGCGTGCCAGTGGCACCAGCGACCCCGCCGGTTAGCGTTGTGTAGTCGAAGAAGCGCTGGTCGCCGCCCATGTCCATGGCCCCGTCGCTGAGCTCAAAGCCCTGCGGGAACTGCAGTCCTGTACCGGGTGACGACGACGCGTTGTGGCCCTGGAGGTTCACGAACCCGGACGGATCAAAGTCGGCCGCGGCAGCCGCAGCAGCAACGTGGGCCGCCGCGGCCGCTGCGGCCACGACCGCGTTGTGGTCCGCGTCCATGAGCGACGGGTGCAGCAGCTTGCGGCGCTTCGTGGACGCACGCCGACGCGAGTTGCGCATGTCGATGAGGTGCCGTCTTCCGGCCTCATTGGGCGACAGGTTGCCCAGTGACGTGGCCGCGTCGGACGCCAAGCCCGAGCTCACGGACGAACGCGGGGACGACCGTGCCTTGCCCGACTTGGCGTACTCGTAGTCGGCCGCGCACTTGCCAGGCGCGTACTTCTGGTGCTTCTTGCGCAAATGGCGGTTCATCGTGCTTGTGCCGCCCGAGTACGCGAAGCGCGTGCTCTGGTCCGGACAGAGCGTGCAGACGACGAACTTGCCGCTGTTCTCCTTGATGAAGTAGTCCCAGATGAAGCTCGGGAGCATCATGGCTGGCTCGCCCTTGTCGTTCACGCGCGTGCGGCCGCCGCCATTGCTGCCACCGCTGTTGCCGCGCGAGCGTCTGCGCGCACCATGCTCGTCGCCACCGTCGTTCTGGTCGCCACCGTCCGCATCATTACCGTCCGCGCCCGTGTCGTTGAGGCCCGTGCTATCGCTCTCGTCCACCACGTCGTGCTCGTGGGGAGTGTGATGCTCGTCGTGCTTGTCGTGCTCGTCGGCTGTGAGAAGAGAGAGAGGGCGAGCGCCAGTGTTAGTGTGTCAGTGCATACTGTCGCTGGTAGGTGGACACATTGAAGCTGGCACGCACGGAGCTTCTTGTGGAGATCGTCGTCGTCGTGATCGAGTGCAGCTGGCGGTTCGGCGAGCGGGACCGGGACCGAGAGGAGCTCGTCGTCCATGGTTTGCTTTGCGTCGTCGAAATGCGCTGTTGTTCAAATAGGAAAAGCGGGCGTTTGGACGGACGGTTCCGATCGACCGGGCTTTTTTGAAAAATGGCGGCCCGGTTAAAAGTGGTTTCCTTGCTTCTATGATCAGTTCAAATTTGATAGCTGTTGTCATAGAGTAGAAATACCTGCTAGTGTATAAATCACCTTTTGCTGAGAACCCGCGCGTCTGTATTCTAATCTATGCTTTTGATTTGTAAGTGAAATTCTAGACCCGCGCGCAAGTGTGCATTAAACGGGTTTAGCAGTTGAACCCGTGTTATTGAAACCCGCGCGCGGTACTCGACTCTCGTATACAAAGAAAAAGCTTAGAATAGAATATAGATGCGCGGATTATCAGCTGCTCGCGTCAAAGTACAAGGTTATACGTATTTTGAAACGCAGGTTATTGTTTTTGGTTTGATCATGTTGGAGAGATTTTGAAAGAAATTTCGGTTTTAGCGGGATCAAGAACGCGAGTTCAGGTGAACGTGTCCATCACTTGAGGACAGTGCAAGGACGACGGTCGCCGAGTGTGCGTGTGACCGAAAGCAAACGGTAATACGACGCAGCAGTTTACTCACCGCCTCCTGAGTCACGAGCATGTGATGATGGCGTTCCGAGAGCGAAAGGCACTCGGTCGCGCTTTTGAGCCGACTGCAGTGGTGGGTGGCCCGCTGGATTTGGCCCCACCATTGTACGGATGACGAGCTTCGTCACTGGATACAGAAGCTAGCGAATGGATCTCCTTTCTCCATGCGAGGCAAATCAATGGATGACACACATGAGAGACAGCAAGCATCAGAGGTGATTGCGCTCTTTCTTTGATCAAGTTCTATTGTCTACAATGGTAATAACGGTGTGCTGCCAGCATCTACAAGAAGTCTCGTGTCTTCATCATGGTCCTGCTCTCGCCTGTGGCAGTGACACAGTGGTGGTTTTAATTAGCTGGCGGATAGCACTCACGGGATGGAGCGATAGACAGTGGCACCTTCCTGCTGCTCTTTTTGGAGCTCACGGAGCTTGCGCGAGTACATGGGCAGCTCAAAGAGCAGCGTTCGCTTGACGGCCATGGGCAGGTTGCGGTACACCGCCGGCGGCAGGCAGATGAGCGGACTCGTGCTCTTCTTGTACTCCAAGTAGAACAGCTGCATCCCAAAGCGCTCGTCGTAGCGCTCCTCGGCCATAGGGATGCCCGAGAGGAACATGAGGAGCACGAACGTCAGAATCGGGCTCAGCACGCTGATGTAGAACCACTGCTGTGAGCCCGTGAAGGTGACGGACGCGACGATCGTGATGCCGATCCAGCAGAGAATCTCGCCAAAGTAGTTTGGGTGGCGCGAGTACTTCCACACGCCCGTGCAGAGCAGCTGACCCTTGTTCGCCTTGTCTGCGTAGAACTTCTCCTTACTGGTATCTGCGGCCCACTCAACGAAAAAGCCCACTGCCCAGACGACGATACCTACGACGTCCGGCGCCTGGCCAAACTTTCGCTGCTGGAGCGTGTCGCTCGAGTTCACGAGGATGACGGGGATCGACACGATGAAAACCCAGACGATCTGGAAGACCCAGAAGCCGAAGAACGACAAGCAGTTGGCGCGCATGGCGTCGAAGCGCTCGTCCTTGCCGCGCTTGATGACGCGAATGAGCAAGTGCGAGCCGAGGCGTAGCGCCCAGAGCGCCACGAGCACAGTCACGACCACGGCGCGCGTCGCATACAAGTCTTGCACCACGAGACAGAGCACCGCGAGCGTGAGGAAATTGAGCGTGCCGGCCAGGTCCGTCACCTTGTCGAACTGACACAGGAACGCGATGGCGAAGAAGCTGCACTGCATCACGACCGTGACGGCCAGCGCCACGAGCAGCATGTCACCCCCGGAGAACGTGGCTTCGTCCGTCGTCAGCATGGCGGATGGTAGATGGGCTGGAGAGCTGGAGAGCTGGAGGGTGGGTACACTTGACGTGGCAGATCGATTAATAATAGCAGGTCAGCACGGACAGCAGAGCGGCGACGACGGTGATGCTTGTCAGCACTTGTTCGCAGCTCTTCATCGTCGATTTGAATGAGCTCTTGCCAAGTCGGACGACGAGGAACACAGAAGAAGCCATCACCTCTGTATCGTGATAATCAAGCGGGTACAACATGTCGCCACTTTGAACAGGCTTGATAAACCAGTTCAAATGCAGTTTTCGTACCATACATCCTGTATAATCGAATAGACAGGGCGAATTCTGCAGCCATCCGCCCAGCATGTCTCAAACAGCGTGATCCTGAAGTGATGATGCCGAGACCACCTTGGCAGTTCTGCTGCATTCTCGACCCACACTCACTCAATAGCTACGCTGCCTCAGCATTCGCAATAGAGGTGGACGATCCAGTCTCCTAGCAAACGAGAATTCATTCATTCATTATTTTCTCAAGACACAGTAGCTCTCGAGCACAACGCTCCACGCACTTCGCTCCTTCGCAGTGTTCCTATCGTTTGCCACGAGGTCAACTGTACCAGGATCTCGCGTTCTCTGCCACACGCAAGCTTTCTTTCTCTGCGCCAGCATGGACGATTCGCAGCACCACGAAAGGCTTTACTCCTTTATCAAAATGTAGACCGCGTGGATGATCCCGGGAATGTAGCTGCTCATAACACGATCACAGTTAACCACGCATGCCAAACCAGTTTGTTCACATTGTGATTCGCCAGAGACTCACCCGAGCAGCGTGAGCAAGATGTTGATCGCCAGGTCGCGGTTGCAGCCCACCTGGAAGAACACACCCACCGGCGGCAGGATGATCGAGCAGATCAGGCGCGGGATGTCGCCGCACGTGAGCGCCATTGTAGAATAAGAGCTCTGGCTGGCGAGTTGAGTTGGCGGGTCAGTGGTGTAGCGAGCAGCTCGCAGAATGAGGAGCTCAACGAGTGAGCGGCTTGGCCACGACAGTTGAGGCTATCGTGGGACTCTGAGAAAGGAGCGATAGCTTCTTTCTCTTCAGCGCTTTCTGGGAAAGGAGATATTTCGCACTTGACCACCGGCTCACGGGTCCGTGGATGAAACAGAGCGGGCGACGAGGGTCGGTTGGTTGGTCATGGTCTCGAAGAAACCCCGCGTGACTTCTCCAGTTTTGCTACGATCATCATGAGTTGAGGCGCAAGAGTGAGACCAACCGTGGTGCCTTGATTCTAGATATTGGTTGCAGTGCATCAAGCTGACAGAGCTAGTGCGTACCTATCTTCTGCGACCTTCGCCCGCACACCCAGCAAGCGCACCTCGAGTTTGGCTTCTTTCCGACTTTTGCGACGCCTGAATGCACTCGTGCATTGCTGAGTAAAAACTGACCAGCACTGGCGCGATGTTGACGAGATTCTGTACAGAGCTGCTCCTGATGACGTTGTTACTGCGTACTTGTGCATACTATGATTCAGTTGATTGAGATATACGTAGCCATGCGCTCTGCTTAAAGCACGCGGCGGCGAAAGTGAGAATGGTTGCCCACCCGATCATCTACTGGTATTTGCATGCTCGAGCTCGACTTGTGAACGATCGCTTAACAGCGAAATGAAGGTCAACGTCGTTTCGAGGTCTAGATCGGTTAAGAACAATCTCGATTGCACAAGTGCAGCGTGTTAGGAACCTCAAAAATGGAAACTCTTGCCAGTTCTTGTGGTTTGCGTAACGAGTTGTTGCTTACGACGGTTTTGCCAGTGACACTACCGCCACTCGAATTATGGTCTCTAAAGAGGTTTTTAAAGAAGAGTGCGTAGCTCAGCAATGCAGCGCAATGGTTTTAGTCTATACCCGACTCTGCAATTTTGAGTGGATACTGAGACTGTTTTGGTTTGTGAGTAAAGAAAACGATGGGAGAAGGCAGATGTCAGCACATTCTCAGACCTTTTCAACTGTATTTCCTGTATCAAATGATCCTGTGATCTTAATTCCAGTATCCTATTTCACCTATATGTTCATATCCACCTCTATAAACGGATAAATCTTCTGCAGATGCGAAACGATGCAACTGGATTTGGCCAGTTAGACTGAAGAGCGAGTGCTCAGGACAGCAAGAAGCAGGCAACCCTTTTCCACTTTTTGACTCCTTTTTTGTATCGAGGGAGAGGCGACTCGTTTTCTTTTTCTTGCTCTCGCTTCCCGTCCCCTCGCCGTCCTCAAAGAGAGCAAGCAAGCTACACGCAAACGCAAACAAGCGAGCGAGAGCGAGAACACTTCGCATAGTCAGTCCGTTGGCCCCCTTCTTGCTTCTTCTTGTGCGACGGCATTAGTTTTCGTTTCTCTGGGTGGGGCGCAAGTGACCAAGACAGCAGCAGCGACCGACCAACACTCTCCCGCGCAAGCACAACAAACAAGCAAGTCAACAACTTCTCGCGTGACTTGTGTGTGTGTGCGACCGATCGATCGATTGTCGCGCGGGCTTCTTGAATTTGTACCCCCCCCTTCTCGAAGCTTCCCCCCGCTCATTCGCGAATTTGCCGTCTCGCCGTCAAGTCGCCCGCCCCTCGTACTAGAAGACAAGCAGCAGGTCAACCCACAACACAACTTCACACAGAAAAGCAAGATGCAGCAGGAACGTGAGAGCGCGGACTTGTGCGCGAACGGCTGCGGCTTCTTCGGCGCCCCTGCGAGCGGTGGCATGTGCTCGGTGTGCTGGAAGAAGACCATGTCCAAGCGCACGGTCGACAACTCGGCACCGGCGGCACCCAAGCCTGAGCTCGCGCCGCGCGCGGAGGTCGAGCCCAGCAACAACGATGTCCCCGCGACCGTGACGGCCGACGCCGCACCAGCTGCGGTTGCCGCGCCCGCGGCGGAGGAGAACGCGTCACCGGCAAAGGCAGTACAGAAGAACAAGAACCGATGCTGGGAGTGCAAGAAGAAGGTGGGCCTTACGGCGATCGAGTGCCGCTGCGGCTACGTGTTTTGCAACAGCCATCGGTATGCGGACCAGCACGCGTGCACGTTTGACTTCAAGGCCGCGGACCGCGCGGAGCTCGCGCGACGAAACCCAGGCGGCGGACAGTTCGGCAAGGTCGAGAAGCTGTAAGCGGGTCGGCGTGCACCCACTTCACGAGAGATCGTGACCGAACGACGACGACGACGACGATACGCAAGGACCGAGCGAGCAACTTTTTCGTATGCCGCGCCCAGCCCCGATCGCAAGTAATTTGAACGAAGGAGAGCCCAGGAGAAAACAGATAACGCGACGGAGAAAACGGCGAGCGGCGAGCAGGACTGTGTTGCAGGTGTTATCTCTTGTCGACAGAAACAAAAACAGCAGGAGACAATAGATTGAAAAAGGTCTTGGTTGTCGTGTGCCGACGTATCGACGACAAAGGCGATTCGAACGACGACGAGGAACGGACAAGCAGCAGCGCAGCAGAAAAAGAAACGATTATGTAAAGAGTATTTTGATGATTTAGTATCTCCTCTCGCGTGCATGCGTGCAGCTCTCGATCATGTACCACTCACTTGTGCTTTGTATCCACATAAGGCAAGCATATGAATCCTCGAGTCACCAAGGTACGAACGGCATGGGCCAAATGTGAAGGGTGTTCTCATTGTGTCTGTCATGTACTTTCTAGGCTACGAATTGGAGCGCACGGTGCTGTGTCATCGATCATCTCCACGTCCGGACTCGCGTCTGCCGACCGACGGTTCGGCAGAAACGGCCGCTGCGAGATCGCGTAAATCGACTGGATGCTCTGGGTTATGGCGCGTTTCAGGTGCTGCTGGAGCTCCGGCGACGGTACTCGTGACCCGCGACGCTGCGGCGATGTGCCGGCGCGGATGCGCTCTGGAAGGTCGCAGCTCACGCTGTGGCCGCGATGGCGGCGTCGCTGCTGTCAGCGGCTCCCAGAGGTCGGTGGGAAGGCGATTCTCTGGAAGAATGCGAGCCATGCGACGCCCCGAGTGAAGATCTCGCACGCGTGGCGTCAGTGAACGCGTCCAGCTGGAGAATGGACTGCGTCATCATCGAGAGCGCGCTCAGGACCTTGGACTGCACGACCTCAGCGTTTCCGAGCCGCACCTTCATGGTCTCCATCTGCGCCAGTAGATTTGCCACCACTTCCGCATTTTGTTGCTGCTGGAGCTCAGTTGCCGCAGCTGCTCCGATGGACGATGCGCGTCGGCGGCGCTTGCGGCGCGAGACCTCGTCCGCGGCCGTGACCTCGACCAGCGGCTGAGACTTGGTGTTCTCGTCCAGCTCAGCGTATGATAATGCCGCTGATGAAAACGGTGGGGCTGGTCCTAATGGCTCGTTAGTTCGAGTGGCGATGAAGGCGCTCTGCTGCAACTTGGTGTCCTTAGACACTGGTGATGATGAGGAAGCAAATCGAAACGACGCTATGGCTTCGGCTCGCGATGAGGATTGGCTCGACGAGCCGCCACTGCTGCGTTGCTGCTGCTGACCACCACTACCAGCAATTTCCAGAGTCGCCGCGTCTTGGCGCTTGAGATCCGCCGCCTGGAAGCCGAACACGATGGATTCGTCGCGGTGCTCAACGTCGATCTTGTCAACGAGCACGGCCGCGACTTCGTTCACGGCCCAGTTGTCGCCGAACATGGTCGCGCGGCGGTTGTTGCGGCTGAATTTGCGCTTCTGCTGCGGCGGCAGATTCTTCAGCATCATTGTGGCGCTCTCAGTGTTGTGAGCACGAGTGGGCTGACGCTGTGCGCGAGGCTCCACCATTGGAGGCCACGAGCTCTTTCCACTGGTACGGAATGTCCTTGAGCAAGTTGTTCTTGATGCACTATTTGAGAATCACGAGCAGCACTTTCCGGCGGTCGTGCGGGAACTTGAAAAGCACATTCTGGAATTTCTCACGGCTCAAAATGCACATTTCGACGTAGCTCACGGCGCACACGCTGCCAGTGCGCCGGTAGTTCATGAGCAGCGCCAGTTCACCGAAGGACTCGCCCTGATGGAAGTGGTAGTACGTACTCTCCTCCTCCTTGCCGTCCTCGTTCTCAGCCTGCGTGCGCCAGGTTGCCTCTTCCTCCTCGCTGTTCGAGACCGCTTCGTAGAGCTGCTCGTGGACGACGTCGTGGGCTTGACGCTGCCGGAGCCGACGCCGAGCCCTCCGATGCCACCGGTGCTCTCCGTGCTGCTGCTCCGCGGCTTGATGAACTGCACGAGCTCGCACTTTCCCTTGTAGATCATGAAAAGCTGCTCGTCCGTCTTGCCCTTGCGGATCACGTAGTCGTCCGGCAGATACACGCGCACGTCGAGGCTCAGCACGATCTGCGTGGTGAAGTCGGGCGAGCACTCCTTCCAGAACGGAATGTTGACTACGAGCTCCATGTACTTGGAGCCCAACCTCGAGCTCGAGCGAGTGCGTCAAGCGCTTGGTGAACTTGACAATGTCGCCGTCGAGACACTCGTACTCGAGTCAGAGGTGCTCGTAGTACTGATTGATACGGTCACTGAGCTCGTGGGGCATTTGCATCTTGTTTATCGTGTCGAAGACGCTCTCCATCTTGCGCTGGTAGTTGGTCGAGTTGGCGTAGAAGTTGCTCACGAGCATGGGCACGTTGCCGAAGACCATGGCGAGCACGAGCGAGCCGAGCATGATAGTGCCGATGTTGTACACGTTCTGCGCCGTCGTGTTGGACGTCACGTCCGAGGCCTCGCCCTGAAGCAGCAGCATGGAGCGGTAGAAGTTGTCGATGTAGATCACGAAGGGAGAGACCTCGTTCAGCTCCTGGAGCTCCTTGACGGCCGGGGACTTGAGCAGCTCCCACGTGCACGCTATGTAGTGCGCCGTGGCGAGCACTCCGGTAACGATCTTGACGATGCGCAGCAGGTGCGAGTAGCGCAAGAACTGGAGCCACGTCCAGAACTGCCGCGTCACTCGGAGCGCCCTGACGGCCGTGAACACCGGAGCCAGGCTCAGCTGGTGCACCAATTTCGGGACGCGCACGAGCAGTAAGGTGACAAAGGCACCGCCGATATCCAGGTCTTTAGGAGCGCGGCGGTGCGACAAGAACCCTATCGAGTCGAAGGAGATCACAGCAAGCAGGTCGACGACGAACCACGAGTGCAGGTATCTGTGCGCGACCTGCGAACGCGAGCGCCGTGCCGTCTTTGTTGTAGAGCGACGTGTTGAACGCCAGCAGTAGGTCGAACGTGAAGACGCTCTCGAAGACAATGTGCAGCTACACGAACGAGTACGCAGTCTTGTCCTTGATGAACGCGGCCACGAAAGGCACGTAGACGATCCGGAGCGCGAACGCGAGCAGCAGCGTGAACTCGCACAGCTACTGGAACTTCCCGTCCGGCGCGAGGGACTGTTGGAGCCACTCAACGAAGTCGAGAGCTCAGTGCTGGAGCTTCTTGAGCGCGCGCTGCCAGAACGGGCGTCACGTTATTGGGATCTGCTTGTTGAAGTTGAGCGACGAGATGATGAGAGACGACCGGTGTCGCATGGACGAGCTACCGTCTTGCTGAGAAGTGGGGACCGTACCCGTGGACATGCGCCGGAGCTGGAAGCGCTGCACCATGGCCCTGTGCGTGTCGTGCGCCGACGACCGCCGCGGCTGCGACATGTGGTTGTACTTTTGCATGAGCTTGGCCGAAGACTGCTTGGCGCCGCGCGTGAGCTTTCTGAAGAGCGGCTGCCGCACGGGCACGGATGCCATGACCACGGAGGAGATCCGGCCTGCCTTGTGCAGGTCCAAGTCCGACTCGCCGTGCTTGATGGCGAACACCATTCTTAAGTGTGTGTGTCCTACTGACTCGGTGACAATGAAGCGAGAGCGATAAGAGGAACTAGACGATGGCTGGCGGACAGCACAACAACGACGCACCAAGCAAGGACGCGAGCGAGCGATGCGATGCTGAAGGCTAGAGTATCAGTTAACCCTCGGGTCTCATGGCTGATACTGGAGATGACAGGGCGTGGGAACGAGTGCGATAAGACCCAGGCATTGGAGGACTAGATACCCGACGACCGCACTTTCTGAGCTGGTTGGCGCGCTGACTGATGGCGTGTGTGGGTGTGGGTGGTCCACTGGTTTTCTCCTCGCTACCAGATAAATAAGGGCGTCACAGAGACGACGACAGAATTCGCTCGCGATGGCACTCGTTTATCAACGGCGAGCACGAGCAAGCAAGTTCGAGTATCTTCTGTTCAGGTGCGGTTTTCTTCAATTGGACGCGGATGACATAGACTACAGAAACACGCAAGAGGATGATTGATGATACGCGCTACGAACGGCAGCTACCTCGGCAATACAGACGCCGCTCTCGTCCGCACGGCGCGATACTTGGTGCATTGCGGACACCAGGCTGCCTTCTCCCACTCGCTCAGCTCCAGCGTCCTGTACGCTTCCACCATTTCCTCAAAGTCCCACGCGGGTCGTTCGTGATCGTGCTCATGCCGACAACAAGGCGTAGCGTCATGCCCCTGTCTCGCACAGCGATGAGCGCATCAACGAGTCCGTGGTACGTGAACACGTACATGCCCATGTCGATCAATCGACCCTCGCGCCTCCCGCAGCAACGACTTGAGGCGCTCGAGGTGCGCCGCCAAGCGGTCTGCGCCCGAAAACATGAGCACGTCGAACATGGCCCTGATGCATTTCTTCGGTGGTGCTTGTGGTACGGGTGCGTGCTCCGGCGCAAAATCGGAAATGAAGGAACGGAAGGCGAGTGCGCACCCTGTAGCCATATTGAAGTGCGTTGTCAGCTTCAACTGGAGGGCTCACTTGGAATTTGTATGATGGTCACTTGGGATGCTTGCATACAAACAGCAAGTGAAGCGTCGAAGGCTGAAAGTGGTGGAGTGATGGTCGAGTGAGATTGGTGCGATCCTTGTCCCGAGCGTCCCGAATACAGGCTGCTACAACGGAATGGCGTGTGTCTGCTGTCACGCTCTCATTGTCTACTGTATACGTATAAATGAAGCAGTGTCTGTGTATACACCATTCCACACCCAAAATCAAAATTTCCTCGTTTTGGATCAAATTTGTGAGACTCAATATCAAAAACCTGCTAAACTTGTATTATAAAAAGAATCATTTGTTGCAGGGTGTTCTTGATTGAGAGTGGCGGGAATATTGCCAAAAAACGCGGGAAGCAGTGCGCGCCAGTCGCTGC
>JAASGT010000945.1:0-13536 GCA_023334315.1 Globisporangium alternatum | reverse complement strand
ATTTCAAGTAGCAGCAGGAACCAGGACTGCATTTCTAATCAGTTGCAAATTTACCTTCCACCACTCAAGTCGCCTCCTCTTCCGTCCAAGTCGCTTCCTCGTCTCGAAGCCCCCAAGGCCCGAGACTCAAGACCCCAGGACCAAGCATCGGCTCACACCTCTGTGCGAGTTCCGTTTGTTCTACGCTTCCTCAAGGATCGGATCCACTCAGCTCTTCGCTCTTGCGATAGCCGGGTTGGACTGAGTCCAGTTACAGCATCACCGAGCCAGCACAACCGATGGCGACGCCAACGCAAGGTGATGACCTGGTAGCAGCAACTACGAGTGTCATTGCATTCAACGACACGACTACGTCACAAAACCAGAAACGCCTGGTGGTGGATTGGATTTGGTGCGGTCGTCGCCGCAGAAGAGGGGAAAGAACTTTACCGTCGTCGAGGACGAATGCCTGGAGATATCATGGCTAGAAGTCACTCAGGACCCAGTCATAGGAGATAAACAAAAGGCCGAGATTTCTTTGGAAAATAATCGAAAGCACTTTTTGTCAAAGACTCCGTGGTTCTGATTTTGAGCCACGCTCGGCAAAAAGCTTGTGTATCCGGTGGCGCACGCTTCAAGCAACATGCAACAAATTTGTCGGATGCTACGCCGCCATCACAGCACGCAACACAAGTGGCAAATCGCCCGAGGACGAGATCACTGACACACTCACTCTTTTCTTCGAGCTTCACGGAGCGTCTTTTACCAGCGAGTCGGTGTGGTCCATCCTCCGCAACGCTCCAAAATGGTTCGAGTTAATGATATCAAAGAGCTCAAAGCGGAAGCTCGACAGGGATGTGTAGCCCAGAGAAGTATCGAAGGGCAATGACTCAGAGAACCAGGCATCGGCATGCGGTCGTCCTACAGGATGAAAAGCCGCAAAGAGAGCGGAGAGCAACCAGTACGATATCGCCACAAGTCTCCAAAAATTGTTGAGGAATCCCAAAAGAAGAGTCAGCTTCTTGAAAAAGCAACGAATGAGCAAATCATGGCGCGCAGCCTTGACGGGATGAACGTGACTCAATGGCGCTTCTACGAACTAAAGCAAAAGCAGATATTGCGATCAATTGAGGAACAGGCAAACAGCAATTAATTGATTCAAAATATACTGCTGCTACTCAGCATTTCCTTATAGTTGCCATAAGTGCTCGACGATGTCATTGCGCAGCTGAAAGTCTTCGACTTATTCCGGATACGGCTGCTATGACGAAGAAAGTTAGTGAAAGTGCGCGGCTCTCTAACTAGAGTTGGTGTGCAAGATGCATGCTCAAACTCAACACTAGCGTTGTCAAGACTGCGTTCATATTCAACAATGGAGCTGTGCAGCACAATACAACACGTCATAATATCACGCAAAACATTGTGCTGCTAGAATCTTGCTGGCCCTTTGATAATGGTCCATCGCGCTTGGAGTACCTTGAACGCACGCTTCACGTCTTTTCTTGCCGCTTCTTGCTGCTTGGAAAAGTGCTGCTACTTCAGGTCCTGTGGCGCCGAGATTGCCTGCACCAACGCAGCCCACTGTGGATAGATATCTATTTCATACAGCCAACAACATTCCGTACACACAGATCTATATGCTAGCCATGAAGACAGAAACAAGATTAAGGCATGCAAATTTACCATTATAACGAAACGGTCTCGGCTTCTCAGCCGATTCACCGCACTTGTCTCGTGGCTGCCGATGAGTCGCTCGTACTTGAATAGTCTCCAGAAGCGAAGAAGCTTGCAGGCGACCATCACTCCGCATACAGATCAAGACTGGGTCGACATGACTCGGATCCAGAATGATCTGGTTCGCAACTGGATACTCCCTCCGGACTTGACGTGTATCAGACCTTGTAAATGTTTACTGTTTTTTAGAAAGATTTTATTGTTTATCTTGCATATTAAGTAGGACCAATTTGGCCGAGTGTTTGCACATCACAGGCCACTATTAAGTTGATGTCCTGTGAGATAGAAGCTCACCACGCGGTGAGCTTCAGTAATAACAGTCTCCAATTTGCCACGAAAGCAACAAGTCTTCTCTTCAGCAGCAGTTCTCCGATCCAGATCCCCCTTCCCACAACACGCAAGGTAAGCCTGTATTGTCAGTGCGTGCGTAGCGTGCCAGCGGCGGTTCTTGCAAGTACGTTTGCTGCATTTGAGCGAATACAAGCTGTGTTAGTGTCCAGTGTGTGAACGAGTTCCCTTTTCTATTGGGATCTGGTAACGCCAGATACCCAATACCTCATATCGTCTCCCCATATACTGTCTGGCGATAGCTCGCAAGAGTTAAGCTAGCTGTATTTCATATTAAGAGAGTTTCTGAGAGTGACAGTGAGAGAGTGTTCTAGTTCCGGTATCCGAGTTGATACTGCGCTGCACAAAGGTCGACGAACGTATCCCGTTGTGTGGTGATCCTCCAAATCTGTCGGGGCAAGAAGTGCTAGCCGTCGATCCCAGATCCCGCGGGGCCAATGTAGCCCGCGGTCGATCACAGTGTCCACAGGAGTCAAAGGGCTCTCCTGTGTTGACGTAGTGTGTTAAGCCCGCCTGGGTCTTCCCAAAGACCCGATTGTATTTGTAAGGATGCATGATTACAGGACGTTCACTCTTAGAGTGCGAGCCATCATCATTTAGACTCTCCCTTTTTACATACATTCTAGTACAGCAAAAAAGGAAACAAGTAGCGTAAACCACACGCACGCAATGCACGTGCGACAAGTTGAAGATTCATATTAGATAGAAAAGAAATCAGAAAGAATCCAGTGGGGTAAAGGCACGGCAGGATCTGTGTCTTTCGACACAGATACGCGTGTCTGTGTCCTACGCCCATGTCCTACCCACAGGGCGTCCCTCTTGGACAAGAAACAGCGAGTAGGAAGGCAGGCAGAAACAGACAGACTCACACACTCACTTCCCATTTTACCTCAATACCAACAACCACCTTCCACTAAAGCTCCTCGTCTCGCCTCTTCGCCTCTCTCCGCACACGACCATGGTCCTCGCCACCCAACGCTTCCTCGCTCGGTCCTTCGGTTGCGCTGTGCCAGGTCGTTACAGTATTTGCCTGCATTTATATATTCATCTGACTGTGTACGTACAACCAATTGAAATATCTGCATCAGTATTGTCCTGGCGAGTCTGGATAGTGCGTTGAGTGACAGATCAGGGTTGCTGAGTGTTCAAACAACCAGATCCAAACGAACTAAAAGGGTACACAGTGCGAGGTATTGATCAGAGGTTTGCTTGTGCGATCTCACAACGTTGAGAGAGAGACACCCCTTGGTCAACTTCCAGCGAAGTGTCTAGAACTACACGCCCTCCAGTTTTCTGGTGATCCACATCATCATCACCATCAGCCAAGTAGTATCCTGTGTCATAACGGTTGCCGCTAATCTCGAAACTGCACGGTGGCATCTGGCCGTTCTCCAGATCGAAGAAGAAGTCGGAACGGTTCAACACATTGATGTCGTTGTGTGAGCCGGGCATGCCAAAGAAGGCATACCAAATCCAAAGATCGTGGGACGCGACTGCTTCGAGGACGATAATAGCTTTCCGCACTTTCCCGTGTACTGTCCCGCCCATGCGCTGGGCAGTTTTTCCACTTCCAGTGCATGCAATCAAGGGTGCCGAGCATCTCGACGAAGCTTCTCTCTTTGTGCATGATGAGGAGGTGCACCACATCTTCTTCCGTGGGTTTTCGTAGGTAAGTTTCCCCAAACACAACCACAATCGCACGGCAGAATCGCTTCATACACTTGGTTGCTGTTGACTCACCTATTTGAATGTATTTATCGACCGCGTTCATTGGCATGCCGTACGCGAGCTGCTGGAGCGCAGCTGTGCATTTCTGCAGAGCGGAGAGGCCAAGCTTACCCGTCGCGTCTCGCCGTTGCTGGAAGTAGCGATCGGCAGTCTGAACTGCATCCACGATGCGCAGGAAGAGTAGTCGCTGCATGTAAAAGCGCCGACGAAACTGCTCGGCGCCGTACACGGGATTTTCCACAAGTAGTCGTTCAGCAGTCTCTTGCTCGCTTCTGCTGCTCCGCGTGGTCGGTTGGGACGTCGTCCTGCAGTCGAGCTCCTTTGATTGGCTGCGCCTTGTTGTGCACTGTGGTTTGCAGCGACACGAGCTGCCACCTCTATCTCTACGTCATCGTCGAAGCGCTGAAAGAGACGCAATATCGTGCTCTCACCGTCCATGCTTCCGCTGTGCTGCTTCTGTTAGTGAGAAATTTACTCAACGTGCGGTGCAGCGCAAAGCAGTTTTGAGTAATTAAATAGTAGTTCTTGAGTATATCGATGAGTATTTTAATTTCATTTGCTTAAAACCGGTGCAGATGCTCTAAGCACTGTAAATTATAGTTTAATTTCGAAATTATTGGATAATGACATTGCAAGGGGCGAGCGACCATGGAATTCCGCATTCTGGGTGGAAGATTAGAAGCAAGCTCTCAAGAGGCAACATGGCGCGCAGAGGCCACGACGACGCCGAGGAGCCACGCGCAACGACAGCTGCTACGACTGGCGAGCAAGACGCAGTCGCTCTCAACGATGAGGAGGCGATCCGCGCCAAACTGCGCGAGTCCGGATGGGAGAAGAAGAAGCGAAAGGAGTCCGACGACGCGCCAGTCGCTGCTTCCGCCCGCAAGAACAGCGATCATGACGCCAACGGCGACAGAAAGGCGAAGGAGCACGACCGCGAGCGTGAACGCGACTCACGACGTCGCGGAAGCGTGAGTGCGCGGGACAGTGGGCGCAGAGACCGCCGCTCACGTTCGCGCCGCCGTGACGATCGCCGTGACCGTGAACGCGACAGTCGACGTCGTCGTGACCGCAGTGCAAAGCGAAGCAAGCCATCGAGCCGCCGTCGCTCACCGTCGAGCTCCAAGTCGCGCTCCCGCTCGCCATCGAGAAGTCGACGCGCGAGCAGCAGCCACAAGCGTCGTGGCGCGTCGCCGTCGCGCTCCGTATCGAAAGGACGAGACAGCGGCTCAAAGAAGTCCCGTGGGCA
Source organism: Globisporangium alternatum (assembly GCA_023334315.1). Lineage (NCBI taxonomy): Eukaryota > Oomycota > Peronosporomycetes > Pythiales > Pythiaceae > Globisporangium > Globisporangium alternatum. The sequence continues at coordinate 8,498 of JAASGT010000945.1, read as the reverse complement.
CACTTCCAAGTCGCGCTCGCCGTCGCGCGAGACCTCTCGAAAGAAGAAGAATAAGGACGATGCTGACACGGACCCTGATGCTGACGAGGCGGGAAAAGACAAGGACAAGTCTGGTGGCGATGGCAAGGACATCACCGCCAGTGAAGCCATGGAGATCGACGAAGAGGGCAACAAGAAACCGGTTGAGCCAGAAGAAGACGGCGAGAAGAAGAAGGAACGCGCGTCGTCGGCTTCTTCACGGAAAGGACGCAAGTCGAGCCGCCACTCGCCATCCAAGTCCCGCTCGCCGTCCCGCTCGTCGAGACGCCGTCGTCACCGATCGCGTTCGCGCTCGCCGTCGCACAGAAGCCGCCGTAGAAGATCGTCGCGCTCGAGATCTCGTTCGCGACCACGTCGCAGCGACCGCCGCCGTCGCCGCAGCAGCCGCTCCAAGAGCCACAGCCGCAGCAACTCGCGACGCTACCGCCGCTCGAACTCCAAGGACAAGAAGCGTCGCGACGCCAACAGCTCACCTGACCCGCATGAGCACCCTGCTGGTGTCGCTGCTGCTGCTCCACCCGTCTCAGCTCCAGTAGTGAACGTGAACCCGACGATCACGCAGCTGATGCAGCAGTACCCGACCATGAGTTTGCAGGAGATCATCGCCAAGATGCAAGCGTCGAACGTCACGATGGCCGCTGCTGTCTCGATGAAGCCTGCGCGTGAGCTTTACGTCGGCAACCTGCCGCCGAATGTCACTGGCCCGCAGCTGCAGGAGTTCTTGGGGACAATCATCCAGCAAGTTGGACTCTGCGCTCAGCCTGGGAACCCAATCCTGAACACGTGGATCTCGACCGACGGCCACTTCGCGTTCTGCGAGATGCGCTCGGTTGAGGAATGCAACCTCGCGCTACTGCTGAACCAGTTGTCGTTGCTGGGCCAGCCGCTCAAGTTTGGTCGCCCAAGGAGCTTCATGGGGCCACCACAGCCGATCCCTGTCGTGTCGTCGAGAACCCAGACGGCATTAGTGAACCTCGGATGTACTCCGAACCCAGTGTGGTTCGCATCTCCTGGTCTTGGTGCGACTACTGGTCTTGGTGCTGCGCCAACGGCTCTGCCAATTCCGACGACGCCTGCTGCGTCGATGCCTGCACCGTACGTGGCGAGCAGCTATGTGGCTCCTCCGGCGCCAGCTCCGATCCCGACTGCGTTTCTGAGCTCGCTTCCAGCTGACGAGAACTCGAAGCGACTGCTGATGACCAACATCCCGGTCGTTCTGGTGGAGGACCAAGTGAAGGAGCTGGTGGAGCCGTTTGGTGAACTGAAGAGCTTCACGCTACTCACGGACAAGGTTACTGGTGCGTCGACTGGCAACGCGCTGTTTGAGTACCAAGACGAGAGCATCGCAGAGGAAGCACTCCAAGGCTTGAACGGTTTAGACATCGGTGGCATCCCGCTGTCTATTCGTCGCGCGCCGCACGACGCGAATGGACTATTGCCTGCTGATGAGTCGAGTGTTGTTGTCAAACTGGTGCGTAGAAGTTTGCCTCTTTATCTCCACTACTTGAGATCCTGTGTGTGCTAATAGCTTACTTGTGTTGTGATGTTGTTCTGCGTAGGCTAACATGGTGTCGTTAGATGAGCTCAAGGATGATGAAGAATTCTCGGATCTGAAGGAAGACGTGGAAGAAGAGTGCAAACGCTTCGGAAAGGTGGTTGACATGGTGATTCCCCGTCCACAGGTATATTATTGTGTGCTTGCTATTGCTATTGTGCTCTTGCTATCGCTAATCACCGACTTACACTCGTGTTGTATGTTTAGGAGAGCGAGTTTGTTCCGGGCGTTGGAAACATCTACGTGTGCTTTAACGAGAAATCTGAAGCTGCACATGCCTTGAAGGTTAGTCTTGCAATACTCGCACGTTCACGAATTGTAACTCGGACAACATCTAACACTGTGTGTTTCAACCTCCGCGTTACGCAGGCGCTCAGCGGACGCAAGTTTGGCGGTAACATCGTGAAAGTCACGTATTACCCACTTGCCAAGTTCGAGAGCAAGGAATTCGCTTGAGTTCGGCGCAGCGTGACACACTGGACCCCTGCTTCGTTGCTTGTCATGTCGCCGGGATTTTGCTGTGTCTTTGGGCTGTGGTCTGCCTTGTGCTTGCTAGCTTTGTATATGCTGTGCTGCTGCTGGGTCCAGCTCTGCCGCGAGAGAATCGATGCTATCTGTTTGATGCATTGGTCTTTGCGAAGAACAGGTACTTGTTCAAGGGCGGATCGTTGCGCGGGCTAACCATTTACTGTTCGCGTTCTGTAGATCAGGATTTGGAATGAACTCAGTCGTTCAGCCTTTCTTGTTGCTTCTGTCATCGATGTTGTCATGTGCTGCTGATGAACTGTCGCGGTGTGGCTGCTCATTCACGGTCTGACCTAAATTGTGGGATGCCATGCCTCATGTAGAAAACAACCAGGTGGTTTGACAACCATGGCTCTCTTCGAAGCAAGCAAACTCTTGCCAATGGGACTCGGAGATGCGCGCAGGCTGGCTGCAAGGCACGTGTTATATATCAGTAAGTGACATCTCGGATCTTGATAACGCTATATGCTTTTCTTGGACGACGTGCGTCTGCTGGCCCATCGTTTTAAACAGTCGCTCTTGGTGAGTGTGCGTCAAGCGCGGCTAAGCAAGTTGACTGGAACGTAGGCATTGTAATGTGGTCGACGATGAGCTGTGCTGCTGACTGCGAGTTTCGAGTGATTTGTAGCAGAGTGCAGACTTCCTTGGTACGTCGAACGCAAAAATGGTTTGACTGGTTTTGCTGCGATATTTTTTGTTGGATTTTGGTTCGCTGGTATCATTGCTCGCTCGCGTTCTAGTGTGGTTCTTGTTCGTTGCTACTGTGCTCAGGATCCCAGAATTCGACCTCTTCATCCTGTGCCAGGTACTCAGAGTCTGTTGCGAAAGTCGATTCTGGATCCGCTGTGGACTGCTGTATCGCCCTGACTCGCTTGGACATGCGGTGGTATTGCCGAAATTCTTCCTTGGAGTAATCGTAGAACGTCTCCCATAGGCTGTTCCCAAGCTCATCGAAGTCCGACTCGCTAAAGAGAGCTCCGCTGATTGGGTACCCAAGCGACGGTGTGGCGTTGGCGTCGCCACCCTCCGGTATCCACTCGTTTCCAGATCCATGCACCGATTGTTGTGGCGGGTGAACTGGATCCCACTTCCCCGTCGCGACAGGGACGTATTGTGCGATCTGCCAGAGCATCTCCTGGTAGTTCTCCTTCGGCGCCATCGTGACGAAATCGTACCCACGTGCTCGATCCTGGTCGATCTCGGTCGGCCACCTGGATGGAAACTCGCCGTCGCCGTAGTCGCACCGAATGCCGTAAAAGTTGAAGAGCTTGCGCTTTTCGTGGAGCTGCCGTTTGCCGCGACCGTGAACGACGTCATTGCACTGTTGAGATCGAAGTCAAGAAACCAAGCACGAAAGCCAAGCCAACTCGTCAGTCGTCTGTGAACATCAAGTGGCGCCAAGATAACACATCCAAAGATGCGAGGAGAGTTGCGATGCGTTACCTGATCGCAAAAGTATTCGCCGCATGTTGCGCACTCGACGCTAGCGCACTGGGGTTGCTCTGGAACGAAATGACGACAACGACAGACCAAGAGGAAGAGTTGTTAGCAACTTGGAGCCACCTATCGCCTCTAGCAGCCGAGACAAAGTGTCCACCACCCACCGCATTGATCGCAACTCGGGCGGCTGGTGAGAGCGAGCAGCTCGCGGGGCATTCGCCAACGAATCTCCTGGCTGACTTGGTTCTACACACGCAGACATACACAACACACAAGCATCAGTGTCAAGTATTACAAAAGCGACAGTCGATTGAGAGCAGATCAAGAACGCGCGGTGTGCTGCTACACACATAGAAAAATGGGGCTCCGCATCCCATGCCGTGCTGGTTGTACGTGTCGACCAGCTGCTTCCAGCGCGTGCGCTTCTCGGCCTGGGTGCGCTCCAGTTCTCTCACAGCTTGGATGCGACGCCAATGGGATTGCACCAACGTCGCCGCCCACGCCTCCATGTCAAGATCGTTCTGCCTGAGCTTGAGCAGCTCCAGCATCACGGCGCGCGCTCGTTTGCGGATGAGAAACCGGCGGACAGTGCGTTGCAAGTGAATCGCAGCCTTCTCCTGGCGCTCCAAGCGCTGACGACGAACTTCGAGGACGATCGAGAGCCCGATGCGGTCTTTGCGAGTGCGCCAGCGCTTCTGGATCGTGCGCGCTGCCAGTTGGCACTCGCGATGGCAGCTCGACATTTTGAGCACGTCGAAGGTCTGACGGGCTTTCTTCGCGCGGTACGCAAGTTGAAGCTTCGTCGCAGCGAGCTCTCTATCGCGGATTGCCTGTCGCTGTGCTTCTGCGAGTCGGACAGCTTTGCGCCGTCGAAATTGTGCCTGAAGCTGCGTTGCGCGCTGGTGCATAATCTCGATCTCGCGCTCTTTCTGCCGCTGCAGCTCTTTGGCTTTCTTGCGATCCGCGCGTCCGCGATAAATGGTCTGGATGCGCAACGTCGCCTCGCGCTCTTCTCTCTCGCAGAGCTGCCTCTGGATCCGGATTAAGTTGAAGCGCTTACGGTCTGCGATGCCTCGGTAGCGGCGCTGCATCTGCGTCGCGGCTCGAACCTCGCGCTCGTGCTGCCGCTTCTTGGCTGAGAAGATGAGGCGCGCGATCTTGGCGGCGCGCTTCGCACGATACCGGCGCTGAACCATGAGCACATACTTTTCGAGCTGCTTGCCCTGGATGACCATGACTTGCTGGCGCGTCTTCCTCCCTAATTGCTTCGCTCGATACCGCCGCTGGATCTTGATCGCGAACTTCTCCAGGCCGCTGCGGATTACTTTCTTGATCATCGCTTCGCGCCGCGCCTTCCGCCCTCGCCAGATGCTCTGCAGCCGACGCGCGACGTACAACCGAGTGGCTTCCTCTTTGCGAAAGAACGCCAGCTCGCGAGCTTTTTTTGAGCGGTACAGATTCTACACAGCGACGCAAGACGACAATCAGTCAATCAAGGGAGAACTTGAAGCAGATTGCGCAGGTATGGTGAAGCTTCTTGGTTCTACTCACCTGGATCTTGACGACAGCAAGCCATTCCGTACAGCTTTCTTCGACGAACCGGTGGTCCTTGGCGCGATGCATGGGGAAAATTCCCATCTCCACTGAGCTTGAGGACACGGCTGCTGATACTGGAACCCGAAGCACACCAAAGCGCCACGACGAGCACAGACTTTGCAACACGCGAGCCGAAACGCGACATCCCTACAACCACAACAGGCATTCCGAGTAAGCGTCACGAAGTGAGAGTTACAAGAACTGGCCGCTGACTCGGGTACATACGTGAACGCTCAGCGTGAGAAGCAGTGGACATGCAAACGCCAGACGAGCGATCGAGTCCTGCGTGATGAGTGCACAGCCGACGAGGTACAAGTGGACGATCTTTGGATTCTGGAAGCCATCGATGAGGAAGTCCAAGCCCGTGTCTGAAATCAGGAGACACCCGGAAAAATCAAGGATCTCGAACTGGTCAGCGCGTGGAGCCAAGTGACGCAGCCCGTTGTCACTGATCTTGTCGCACTGCGCGACAAAGAGCTCTCTCAGGTTTGAACAGTGCGCTCCAATTGCCGCGAGCATCGCATTGTTGCAGAGCAGGACACCAGAGAGGTTCAGTGAGACGAGCTGCTGGCATCCGTGAAGCAGCGCATTGACTGCCAGCAGCGTGATCTTGGGGCACGCCTTCAGGTTCACGCGCCGAAGGTCGCGGCAGCCCACGCTGAGAGCCACCAACGCGCGTTCCGCCAGCTGAAAGCACCCGCTGAGGTTCAGATCTTTGAGTTCTGTCCCCATATGCAACATTCGCAATCCAGACACGTGCGGTTAGCAACGTCCACAAGAGAAAGTCACAATAGTAGCAACGAACGCACTCTTGCAATCGTTGGCGATCGCGCGGAGCCCCTCGAGTCCAAAGTCGCGGTTGCTCCCGTCCGACACCAGGTACAGATTGCTCACGTGTAACAATTCGAGACTCGGACAGCCGCTCGAGAGCAGTCGCAGCCCCACATCGGACACGTTCTTGACGTTCGGCAGACGCAGGGTCTTCAGGTTGTGGCAGTTGTCTCCGAGTGCGCGTAGCGAGACATCCGTGAGGTAAAACACGTTCGAGATGTCGAGGCTCTCGAGCCCATGGCAGCCGTCCGCGAGCCATTTGACAGCCGCGTCCGTCAGGAAGTTGCATCCGGCCAAGCTCACGTCCTTCAAACTCGAACAGTGTTCGCCCAATGCAGCACAGGACGTGTCCGTGATCTTCTCGGTGCTCTGCGACCGATTGAGCGCGATTTTCTCGAGGTTGTGGCATTTCTGCGCAATGTGGATGACCCCAACGTCTGAGACCTGCGTGCAGTCAGACAGGATGACGGAGCGCAATTGGCGACACTGGTGCGCGAGCGTCTTTAGCAGGTGGTCAGTGATCTGCGTGCAGCGCGCGACGTTGAGGTGCTTCAGCAACGTGAACCCGTACACGCAGCGCATGATCACCCACTCGCCAAGATGCGCGCAGTCGGCGAGCGCGAGCTCGGTCAGTCGATGCGCATGATCTCCGATCGCGCCAAGCCCGGGTCCTTTGATATTCTGGCAGCCGCTGATGTTCAGTCGTGTCAGATTTGGGCAACTTAACGCCAATGTACGCAATCCTGCGTCAGTGATCTTGAAGGCACTGGCGATCTCCAGAGCTTCGAGTGTCGGCACATTATCGGCTATCGCTTGGAGCCCAAGCTCAGTGATCGTCTCTGCTCCGTTCATGACGATCGAGCGGGTGGGCTCTGCACCGAGGAGCTCTTGGTATTTCGTGTCGACGTCGGTTTTTGCTTGTTGCGCACTGTTTGGGAACAGCAGCAGCTGCTTCTGCTTGGACTTTGCGATGCGCTTGTTGCGCGCGGCGATGCGGAAGAGCGTCATGTCGGACACGATCACCGTCCATTTGCTGACGCTGATATGTGCGCCGTGGATGAACTGACTCGGGAGCTCTTTTGGAGTCTGCGTGGAGCTGCTGGCACCCCGATCAGCGAACGAAGACAAGCATGCGATTTTCTCGAGCAACGAGCCACTGAGTCGGGGTCAACAGACCACCAGGCCAAGCAATAAGGACGAACAGGACACACACACTCAGTCCAGGCTCCTAACAATACACAAGGGAATTTACTAGACACCAAGCGCACCGTTTTTGAAGCCCACCATCAGTGCGATTCTGATGGCTCGAGCGCTCCGTGTCCTGCTGGTTCGACGGGGTTGAGTTCGAGGGCGTGAACTGACGAGGTGCAGCTTTCTTCGTAGAGCTCTTCGAATTGGTGCTTGGCTCTTCTTCCTGCGGTTGACGGTTCTTCAAGTCCGGCAGCCTCACACTACTCGAGACCTTCAGGCGCTTCTTCCCAATTGCCGTGCGTACTGGAGTTGAGGCTGCTGCTGCTACCTGGACGTGTGTGGCTGCAACTGTGCTTGAAGCAGCGAGTGTCGGTGATAGCGACCGAGTTGCTTGAGCGGTCAGCCTGCGTTCATAAAGAGACGAGATTGGCGTGAAACACAATACGAAAGTGAGTCAAGGTGCGGTTGAAGAGCGTTACTCACGGCTGCAGTCTGCGCTTGCGCTCTTCATTGCTAGAGCTGTACACGGCGCGCCGGTACTCGTCCAGCAGCGTCATCACGGATCAATCACATGCAGTGAAAGACCAATGCTCTTCACATTCAAAACAAACGCGAAGCAGTTGTGTGGCGATCAACGAATCGTGAACCAGTACAACCCATTTATAGAACACGACGAGCAACGACACCGAGAGCTGGAGGTATCGAAAGACTCACCGCAGTAATGCTGGAGAAAGTATGGAGCTGTCTTCATATCTTGAAGAGCAAACCGTGATCGCAATGGGGGCTAACAGTGCCCTGAGCAAGGCAACACCAATGCATACCATAACACGAAGTGTTTGTGCTGCTGCTTCCTGTGCCGCAGATAATGCAGGACAAGGGCGACGCCAACTTACCATGAGATACCAAAGTACCAACACGACAAGCAATCTTCCTTTTTATTGTGGGTCAGATACTCTAAGTACACTTAGAGCACCTGACACCCTCGGAGTAGGCATCTCCGTGCACCCGAGCTCGAAGAGCCCAGGTGAGCTTGTGTTCGTTCTTGAGAAAGATGTTGCGAGCGGCGTTCATGTCTCGGTCCATCGTCAGCTCGCACTTCTCACAGTGGAAAACCTCGTGCGTGATCTTGCGGTTGATTCTCCCGCAGCGTGAGCACGTCTTCGTTATGTAGTGTTCTTCACACTTGACCATCTTCCCATCGGATCTCTTCATCTTGTAATCGAGCAACATCTTGAACTTGTAGTGTGACCACGTCAGCATCGCACACGACCATCAAAGTCCGAGTCGTCTGGAGGGCGTTTGTGCTTGATATTTTCATTCT
>JAASGT010000944.1:0-13551 GCA_023334315.1 Globisporangium alternatum | reverse complement strand
CCGTTTCGCCCAGCAGCAGGAGCGCGCCGAAAAGCGCCACGGCCGCCGCGAGCACCAGCGAGATCCGCATTCTCCTTCAGACGAGCGAGCGTGTGGACTGTTGCTTGTCGGGGAACGCCGGCGGATTCCGAAGTGAGCGACGACAACTCACTTGCAACATGATGACAGGCGTGTCAAAGGGCAGCTCGCGGGCGCGAGAGTGTATACCCTCCTGAAAGAGATCATTCGTTCCACCTGATTCGGTCGTTTTACTCTTGCAAAGTAATATTTGCTGCCTCCATCAACATCGCATGCTCTTCGTCAAACGGAGCGGACGGACAGACGTGAGCGGAAGCAACGGCGGCAGACTTCTCCTCGTAGATACCTTCATCTCAATAGACAGACAGAGAGAGCAGTCATGAGCCAAAGCTGCAGCAATTGATGCTCGAGCCTTTCTTTCGGGTGGAAAGTGTTGACGTACGCGAAAACGGATGAAGGTGGGACTTCAACCTTCCAAAATGGATACCCTCTGCTACACGATTCAGTGTAGGAGTGGGAATGGCCGTTGCCTGTATAAACCAATCAGTTCTCGGCCTTTTTGTCAGATGCTACGTCTGACTGACTGACTGCTTGGAACACCACTTTCTCATCAAGCAGCATGCCGTCGCTCATGCGGTCCTCGTCATCCGCTGTGGGCGGCGCGACCACTGCCGCCACCACTCCGCAGACGGCCTTCAGCTCCGTGGCCTCGCAGGCCGCCGCCATTAACGCGCTCCGCTCACACTTGCGGTCGCCGTCGCCTGCTAGCAGCGTCGCCGACACGGAGGAGGAGCTCGACCTCTCCGGCGCGTCGCTGCTGCCACCGCTGGTGCCTTCCGCAGCTGCTACTGTAGCAGACCAGATGCACACGCCACACGGCCGCCACCATGCGTGCGACTCGTGCTCGGAGCTGGAGACTGAGTTTGCGGCCGCCGTGCTCTTCGTCGAGACCTACAACGGTGCGTCTTGCCAGTTGTCTTGCTGGTGTTCTTGTTAGGAAAGCTAATAGCAGAGTGACTATAATCTCGTCATTATTATCAGGTCCCCACCGCATCTTGACGCAGGAGAACTCGTCGCCCAAGAAGGATTTCTACGCGTTCTACCAGCAGGCGACGGTCGGTCCGTGCTTAATCCCTGCGCCACCCGTAGGGCTCAGTAAGACCGAGACCTCCAAGTGGTTCGTAGACCCGTTCTACACATACAATGTTTTCTTGATCAGTCCAACCTAACAGGCACTTTTCTATTGTGTTTTTAGGGAGAAATGGCGTAATCTCGGTCAAATGACGCGGCACGAGGCCATGAAGCGCTACACGACGGCGCTTGACAACCTCGTGGACGACTGGCGCCGGAGCGCGAACGTGCGCAGCCCTGCTCTCTACCGCAGCACAAGCGGCACGTCGTCCGTGGGTGACGCTGTTGCGGGGACTACGCTCGCTACTGCCGCGGTAGGTGGAATATCAAGAAATCATATGACGGATGGTGGTTGAGATGTTATGTGCATTTCTAACGAAGCTCACTGCTGATTGACTTTTCCATTATTCATGTAGGCGACTAAGCGAAGCACGAGCATGTTTGAGCGCCTCCCGCGCATTTACGACGAGCTGGGTGAGCTGCAGGACCGCGTGGAAGAGGAGATGAAGAAGCGCGACGAGCTGGAAGCGCATCTTCTCAACTTCACGCGAGAATACGTACGCGCTGTTGTTGTGTTGATGACCCGTGGGGTAACAAGAGTCTGACTGACTGTGACTCTTATCGCTTGACAGCGGGCGATGATCACGCGAGAAATGGAGCAAGTGGATCAGATGCGCGGCCACCTGACGTCTCTCGTCAAGACGCTCGAAGACGACGTGACGAGCCACCACGTAAGCTTCAGACTTGAAATTGTCTATTGCCAGTTGAACCAGACTCACTTACACAAACTCATATCTACGTTTGACAGAATGAGCTCCAGCGCGTGTCCACGCGTCAGCAGGAAATGCTCGCACTCGTCGAGAACTCGGTCTTTTTAGCCGCTGAGCTCCGTGTGCGCCAGGTCTTCCAGATCGTGCGCGGGTGGACCCGCAACAAAACATTCCGCCGTGTGTTGCTCGCTTTCTTCCTCTTCCGCGCCTGGAACTTCTTGCGCCAGCGCCGCATGCCGCAGTTCTTCGCGCAGCTGCTCATCCGCTGGCTTGCAGTCGTGTCGTCTCTCGACGGGCCGCCGACGCCATCGCGCCTTGGGAACTAGAGAAAACGAGCCGAGAAAGATGGCTGCAGGTGGTGGTGCTATGTGTGGATATGTATGAGGAAAGCACGAGAGTTGACGAAATGAGAGTTGATTTCGTGTTGTGCGAGTGTTAATTTCGTTGGTGTGGTGACAGTGTTGCAATATGCTCAAACTGAGCTCTTGAGGACAGAGGAGTCCATTCAGGCTCAAGCATCCGCATCTAGCGGCGAGAGGATGCCGCCTGGTAGCTGTCCCAGCACTCAAAGTGCACCTTGCCGAGTCCGCTCGTGAGGTCGTAGAAGCGGCCGTCGAAGCGCCCTGGGATCTGCACCACCGGCTGGCTGCAGTGCACGCACTTGGGCGCGACCGACATCTGGTAGTTGTCCCAGCACTCAAAGTGCACGAGCTGCTCACCCTCGATCTTGTAGAAGCGCCCGTCGAAGCGACCGGGGATCTTGATCACGGCCTCACGACAGTGCACGCAGCGCTTCGCTGTGCTCAGCTGGAACGCCTCCATGCACTCACCGTGCACCTTGCCGCCTGTGATCTCGTAGAACTTGCCGTCGAAGCGACCGGGGATCGCGGCGATTGCGTGGCCACAGTGGATGCACTTCTCCGCGATGCGAATCTGATATGCGTCAATACACTCGGCGTGCACCGTGGCGCCGTCCGGCAGCGTGTACATGCGGCCCGAGAAGCGGCCGTCGACCACTTCGATGCGTAGGTGGCAGTCGACGCACACGGGCGTGTTGCGCTCGCGGTAGATGTCCACGCACGTGTCCTTGCAGACGCGGTCCACCTGCGTATGGCCATTCTCCGAGTGCGTGAACGTGCGGAACGTGCCCGAGAGCGCTTTCTGGCACACCACACAGATCGGCAGTGACGAAGTGTCGGAAACCGGAACAATCGCCGTTGGCTTGCTGGTGAAGAGCGTCAGCGAGTACTCGAGCGCGTACGGGAGGCGGCCATCGTACGTGGCTGGGATCACCACAAAGGGCTTCCCAGGCTCCAGGCCTGGGCAGTCGAGCGACGTCTCGAGGAGACAGCTGCGGTTCGAGATGAACGTGCCCGTTGCAATGACATCGTGGGACAAGTCGATCTTCCGCTGCATGCGCTCGCCGTTCTTGAGCACCACGGGAGCAATGTACGCCTGGTACTCGTTCAGCATCTTAAGGCGACGCGACGGCTGCTCGAGATGCACTGTGAGCTCGCAGCCTTGCGTCGCGGGGGAGAAGAGCTGGTACTGTGGGTTCAAGTGCATTGCTTCGCGGCCCCCGCTCGTGATGCCGCTCCACTGGCCCGAGACGATGTGGACGCTCAGACTCGGACTGACTGGGTTGCCGAGACCGTCAGGGACCGACCGGAAGTTGTACAAGTTGCGCGATTCGATGATGGTGCTAAAGAAACAGTAGAAGGCGCTAAAGTCCATCCAATACGTCTGGTCTTCTCGGAACTGGAAGCCGCACTCGACCTTCTGGCTGCGCGAAAACGAGTGCCACTTGGGATCGTCGCTCGACCAGGCACCTCCCCATTTGTCAGGCTGCGAGTGGGTACCGATGCCCCAACTGTTGCGCAACTGCACGAGGCGGACGAATTCGCCCTTGTACTCGAGCTCCACGAGCTTCATGACTCCGTAGGCGAACGACTTGCGCAGACCCTTGGGCAGATCCATCTCAACGTCTTCGTTGCTGCAGCCCACGAGTGACCCCGACTGGAGGGATCTACTGATGGCGTGCCACGCTTCTTCTTCGCTTGGAAGCTTCTCCTGGAGCTTGAAACTCGTGGGCACGCCGCCGTAGAGATCTTGCAGACTGTACGCTTCCTGTCCACCGACGATGGCCTCGTAGCCTCCGTGGAGCTTTGCATACGCCTTCTCCACGAGAAGCGCCCAGATCTCGAACTTCCCGTTGTTGCCCGTGAACGAGCCGAACACTGGCTTCCCGTACTGACTACACGGGATGTAGTCGTCAACGACCACCACGCGGCTGCGGTGGTTGCGCCAGAAGCGGACCGCGTACACGCCCTCGTCGTTGTACTGCTGCTCGCGTGGAAACAGAGAGCTCACTTCAACACGGTCGGGCTTGACAAGGTCTCCATCCAGTTCTGGGAACAACTGCGCCAATGCATTTGGCGACGTCGAGAGAATCGAAAGCGCGCCGAAGAGGTACGAGTCGGCTAAGCGGCCCACGCGCAGGTCCCCGGGACCAATACCGACGCCCGAGACGCGGTTCGACGCACCGTCTTCACGCGAGTGGTCAAAGAGACACGTGCCCTGCGCCTGGAAGTACACTGGCACGAGCACCGAGACTCGGGAGACGACACCCGACTCCGAACCGTCCACGCGGTAGCCAGATCCATCACCCACGCCCGAGAACGTGAGCGGCTTGTAGTGGTCCAAGATGCTCTTTTCCCACATGAGGTCGAACCGCTGGAGCCCATCCTGCACGTACTCGCTTAGGTGCGTGATCATGTTCTTCGTACACAGCAGCAGGTGGTCGCGCTTGCGTTTGTTTAGACCCGTCGTGACCGCCTCCTTGGCAATCTGCAGGAAGCTCGCGTCAATGCTCGTGCCGTTCGCGCGGATCACCTGCAGGATGCTCTCCGCCTCGGCCGGAGACTTGATCGCCATCGAGCACACGAGCTTCTTCGCGTCGTCCAGCATCGTGATCTCCACGTAGCTGCGAATTGCGAGTAACACCATCATCGTCAGTTGTTTAGCAAGTCAGTCATGTGCACTGAATAGAAAGACAAAGCTACATACGCAGTCTCGTTGAAAAAATCGCTCACGCGCTTCCACTTCCAGATGTAGTCCTCCAGGTGCGGATACTTCTTGTTGTTCACGTCACGGTACAGCGACGAAGCGTCCGGTGGAAACTGCGGGTCTGTCGAGAGGTACAACCGCTATTAGTTCACATGAGCTGTCACTCAATAGATGAATAAATGCAAGACGTACCAGTGAACTTCGCTCCGCTCTGGCGGTGCTTACGGAGCAGGTGGAGCCACTCGCCGTTGTCAGGAAGCGTTCGCGCATCATAGTAGCGCTCTTCCTCCGCGTTCACCTGTTCGCTGTGCACGACAGTGATCAAGTCGTTCGCGCGCGTCACGTTGTAGCCCTCGATGCGCTCTGTGGGCTGCGTCTTGTTCCGTTCCACCGCATTCGTGATCTCCAGGCGCGTGGACAGCGAATCCATGTTGCGCGCGTGGATCACATTGCGGATCGACACGCCCATGCCATTGCCGCTTGGCTCTTCTCGCTCCTCCGGACGCGCACTCACTGCACATGCCCAAAAGTGCCAGTCAATCAATCAAAATGTACCAACATCAACCAGTGATTAGTAGTGTGCGTACCCGACAGGCTCGAGAGCAGCGAGCTGATGCTATTGACAGAAGATGAAGCAGCGTTGAACTCCACAGACGCTGGCGGTGAGCTCGGGTCGGCACCATACGCCGGAGTTGCAGGTTCCGAGTATGGAACGTACGCTGGTGATGGCTGCACTCCGTAGTTCTGGAACGAGGTCGCTGGGGCTGGTGGTGCCATGGTCGAATGCGGCGCATCGTACCCAACACTAGCAGACGGAGGTCCGAAGCTCGAGTTCGAGAGATCAGACGAGTACGGAGAGTACGCGCTAGTAGCAGCATACGCAGGCGCAGCAGGCGGAGGAGCAGTGTACGTCGTCGAGCTGGCGCCAAAGAGGTCCCCGTCGTCGCGAGTGGGTGACGCCGACGCAGGACGCGGGTGCCCGCACTCGCCGCAGAACGCGGCATCAGGGTCAGCGAATGGGACAAAGCACTGCGAGCAGGTGGTAGACGATGCCGCAGGAGCAGGCGGCACCGGCGCGAAGGTTGGAGCCACGTACGTGGGCGTGAGTGACGAAAGCGGGCCTTGCGAGTGCGAGAAGGCGGACGGGGCGCTCACACTAGGCGCAGCTGTCGTCGGGAGGTCCTCGCGTGGCGCGCCGCACTCGGCGCAGAAGCGCGCGGACGTGATCTCGTCCGGCGCCCAGCGGTGGCCGCACTCGGTGCAGAACATTCTCGTGACGTTCGCTTCACTCTGTCGACTTGCTCTCTTGATGAGAAATGCCTTACGTTTTGGATGCAGATTTTTCGATTTGAGGAGGGGCGACATCGCTGGCTGGAGTGAGGGGCCACTATTTCAAGCAGAGTAGATTACGCCACTTCAACTACCGCATGACTGTGTGTAGCTCATAGTGGCAATAGAGCGCTCGAAGCGTCGCCAAAGATAGACGGAAGATGGCAAGTGGACGCGGCAGCAGAGGACTTGACATGCGCGCCGCAGACGAAGCGACGGAAGAGCTTCAGCAGCAACAGCCGGAGACTGTAGACGCCTCTCTGCTCTCCAGCAACATGAGCGCCCACGCACACGCGAAGAGCTCGCTGGAGAAAGAGCAAGGACAGGAGCGTTCACATCCACAGAGAGAGAGCGATGGCGACCAAAGCGAAGGATTGGACAGTGCCTTTCATGAACAGGAGGAGCAGCAGGATGGCGAAGACGAAGAAGCGGACGATGAGGAAGACAGCTCGGCGCTGAAGAAAGCCGCGCGCGCCGGCATCCGGCTGCTGGAGGAGAACGCGCAGCTGGCAGACGAAGTGCGCCATCTGCAACTACAGCTCACGCACCGCGACGAACATTGTCAGGAGCTACAGCGTTTACTGGAAGAGAAAGACGCCCAGATGGAGCAACTCACACAGCATTTGCGCGAGTCCATTTGCGAGAACCAGAGCGTGCTATCGGAGCTAAATCAGACAAAGGAGCAAGTCGCAGGCTACAAGAAGCTGACGGAACAGGAGCAGCAACAGAATCAGCGGTCTCCTCGAAAGCAAAATGCTCGCACTGGATCACCAAAGAGAAACGCGCAGCTACAGCTCTCTGTTCGCGTACTAGAAGAAACAGCTACTCTGAGCGCACACCCAGTCTCCAGTGACGAGTCACGGATTACAACAGCAGACGCGTATGCAATCGAAAGGGATAACGACTACTCAAATCCCAATGGAACTGGTCGCAGCCGATCGTCCTCGCCAGTCGGACCCATCAGCCCCAAGCGTCGACAGGCCGCTCGTCTCGAGGAAGTCGAAGCCAAGTTTGAGGAAGCGCACCGCCGGAACAGCATCCTCAAGATGGAGCTCACGAGTGCGCAGAAGAAAGTGAACGAGCTCAAGCCTCTGAATGCCCAGCTGTACGAAGCCAAAGTGGAAAACCAGGTACTCCGTACTCAGATTGAGAAGCTGGAGAGACAGCTCAACCTATCGCTGGAGGAGCGTGCGGAAGAGAGTGCGCTGATCCAGAGTCTGCGCACAACCATCGAGATTTACCAGAGCCTCGATGACCCCAGCCGAAGCGCGAAACACCAGCAGCAGAACGGATTCCAGAAGAGCATGCTCTTCAGTGAAGCAGACGACGACGACCAGGCTCGCAGGCTCTCTAAGATGCGCCGGAGAAAGTCGGACGGGTGCATCATTCCAGTCACAGCAGCAGCCGCACTCAAGCAGCCTCCGATGTGCTGGAAAAATGCTGTTGACGACTGCTTCAGCACACAAGATGAGGGCGAAGTGGTTCTTGAATCGCTCGACAGTCTCGTAGACCAACTCTTGAGTCTGCAGCAGCAGCAAGAAAGCAAATTGGCACTTCACTTAGAAACAAGTCGAGCCAAGGACGACACCAACGTCGTGACTGTTGCCACTTGGCCACGAACCAGATTCCTGGAGCAGCAAGTGATGGTGCTCCAAGATCTCCTGAGACGGTACCGCGCACAATGGCGGCAGTCTGCGGAGAAACACAGCTCAATCGAGATCGAGAACGGGAACTTGTTGCGTCGCATCGAAACGCTCAGCGTGCTAGTGCAGCGCCAGTGCGACCTCTGCACTCGCGCGAATGAGGAGCAGGCGCAGGAGAACGAGGCGTGGAAAGCAGCGGCGGCTGCGTACGAGACGCTGCTAACGCAAGTGACTGACGCGCAGGACCACGAGAGCGAATCTGAGGTTGAGCATGTGTGCTTTTCCATCCTGCGCCGCCTCGTGGATAGTTGGACGCCTGACAAGTCCAAGCGCATGAAGCTCCACGACTGGCTCACCAACGCCATCCACAGCACGGGCAGGCGGAAGCCGCTGTATTTGCCCGACCTCTCGGACGAGATCGCCTCCGGCTTCCAGATGCTGCTGGTGCCCATCCTGCGGCAAAAGTTCGGCGTCGACGTGCAGATCGAGAAGCGGCTGCGGAACATCGTGGTGACGGATCTCAAGCTGCATGTCGCGAGCACAGACGCAGAAAAGGCCAAGGCATGTCTCCAACGCATCAGTCGCTCGCTCATGTGGCTTGTGGACGTCGAGTCCGCGCAAATACAAGAGGACGAGTGGCTGGGTGAGGTCTCTCGCAAGAAAGCAGCGCGTACGTACCTACGAACGTGATCACGGCCTCAAGAGTTCAAGAAGTTCACTTGCAACTTAGATACAACTGACCAGATAAAGTGATATACAGAAATCCAAATGGTGCACAATGCGATATCTCACCGTCTACATTGCTCTGGTTCGGAACAGCCGCTGGTCTTCTCCTGACAAGTTGTCTGGAGGTGACAGCATGGCTCCGTTCTCGCACTCGTCGCCGATCATGCGGTAATCTGCACGAAGCGCCACCTTCTCGCTCATGGCCGGCTGGCGGTAGACGTTGTCAAGGAAGCTGAAGGTCGCTCTGCGGTCTCGCTGGGCTCGCAGCGCGTCCAGGCGCGCGCACTCGGTCACTGGCAGGTGCTTGGCCACACGCGGGAAGAGCTGCATCATGTAGTGGTTGAAGAGCAGCACCACGACGGCCAGCACGGCCACGAGCACGACCTGCACGGGCGCCTTCTTGAGCGAAAGCAGGCCAATGAGCGTCAGCTGCGCCACCACGAGCGCCACGATGAGGAACTTATAGAGACGCGGCCAGTAGGCGCCAAGAGCAAAGGACATGGGCTTGTAGACGAAGAGCACCTGGCGGCGGTACACGACATCGGCGGCGAGGAAGTACCAGCCGGTGAAGTAGCACACGAGCGGCGCGATGGGCGCGAACGTGAGTGTCACGAGCATCACGAGAAAACTGTCGGCGAACTCGGACGTCGGATCGAAGGCGTCAGTGTTCGAGATGTTGCGCAACCCCAGCCACTTGCCCTCGCGCTCGCGCTTCGTGAGCTTGGGCGCAAAGAGGCGGAAGAGCGTGGAGACCACTATAGGCACGACGCGCAGCAGCTCGAGCACGAGACTCAAGCCCGTACGGATGATCACGTACGAGATGAAGAACGTCGACTGCTGTGGCATGCTGCGACCCAGCATCCCGATGAGTTTCTTTGGCTGATCCAAGATCTCCTCCAGACTGTCGAGCACCGTGCCGACGATCACCGTCACAAAGAAGATCTGGATGAGCTGGAAGAACACAAGCTTCGTGAACTTGGACGCACGCACCTCCGTGTTTGACGGGTGCCCCTCGCGCGCAGACAGGAAGCTGAAGACCGCAGGCGCGAGGGCGTTGAGCAGCACGAGCGCTAGTGGTGCGAGCTGCTTGAAGAGGTCTTCGAGGGCCGGGTACTTGTCGAATGCATTGTTCAGGAATGGCAACGTACGGCGCAGAGACTCGACCGTGGCGAGCGAGGCTACAAACGCCGTCGGAATAGTCCAGAAGAACACGATCAAGGCCGTGAGCGTCGCAGAAATGAGTCTCCAGAGCGCCCGCGTGCGGAAGCGTAGACCAATGTTCTCCCAATCGATGTCATCCACGTGCGGCGCTGGCGAGATCGCCATGTGGATCGGGTTGCTAGACTGAAGCGTCTGCTGCGCCTCCTGCGCCGACTTGAGCGACGTGAACGACACGAACGCCGAGCGCCGCATCACGCGGATCGGGTACTTCATGCGAGCGACCTCACGCTCGTGATCGTCCTCCTCCCTCCCACTCCCCGAGATGTCGTCCTCTTCGTCGCTGAGAGGCGCGCTTCTCTCGGTCCTAGTGTCGTCATGGGAAGAATGATCCTGAGTGTCAATCCGAAGCGACACGTCGGGTTGTCCGGGGTCATGCGGGACGTACGGTACCACTTCGCCTGCTTCTTCGACTTCCATTTGTTGTGCGAGTTTCGCTTGTGTTCTCTCAATGCTGGCGATCTCGCGCGCCACCTTCTCGTTGAGCTTCGCGAGTTGTTCGTGGTAAAAGTCGATCGAGTCGACGTACTCTCCTCTGCCCCCACGTCTGCAGAGCAAACATCTGAGCCACGAGCCGCCTTCGCGGTGCTGAGGCCGCTCACCATGCGCCTTCTCGTACAATCCAAGCTCGTGCTCCAGTTTATTACGTGCTTTCTCGCGCTCGGCGACGTACTTCTCCAGCTTGGAGCACTCGACTGCAACGTATACGGAGCGCAGCGTGTCTGGGAAGAGTCGCTTCATGTACCCTTCGAGCGTCATACGCGTGCGCAACTTCAGCGGCAGCTCGTCGATGAGGATGGTGTATTGCGGCGCCTCTGCTTTGCCCAGCAGCTCGTGACGACGCGCCACGTAGTACTGGTACTCCTTCAGTAGCAAGTACATGGCGAAGAAACACACGATGTATGCGGCGATGGTCGATGCCCACAGACGCGGGTCGCGCTCACGCAGATTCGACATGTTAATGCGCTCGAGCGGATCGATGCTGCTGCGGTTCGTCGGCGGAGGCGTCGCAGTCGCGTACAATGGCAGCAATGCTGCTGAGAGCGCGATGACTAGCAGCGTGATCTTTTGTCCCATGCGCAGGAAGCGCAGGAACGAGAGCGTGTCGAGGCCGCAGCGCTCCATGATCTCCTCGTCCGACACGCAGTAGACGCTGAAGATCCAGCCAAAGGGCTTCTCTGAGAAGTTTGCCGCCGTCGCGGTCCAGAAGACATTGTTGCCCACACCTCTGCTGTCGTACGCGTGGCGGAAGCGGCGGCGCACGAGCTCGAAGACCAGCAGCCCGAGCCCCAGCAGCGAGTAGTAGATGCTGGCGCTGGTGCGGAGCGTGCCGCTTGGGTCGATGCTCGCCTCCGACGCGTCCTCCTGCGTCGTCATACTTTGTTTCTTGCCTGCCTGGCGTCTCGAATTGAGAACTGTCGCGTCCCCTCGAGAGCTCCTTGCGTGGCACCACCGCCGGATGTGGCAGTTGGAATCAGGAATGGGATCCATTTTCGTCCAGCGTCTGCCACTATCATGGGGTGGCGTAAAAAAATTGACCAATGGAAACCACCTTTTTTTTCTCATGTCACTATCACGGGGAAGCTTCTAAAAAGCCACTTTTCCCATTTCTGCGATTCGACAGGACGAGAAGCAGCCATGGACGACTTCCTGCTGGAGCTGCGCGCGCTGGACGAGACGCAGGACCGCGTCGAGGCCGTGAGCGATGAGATGCTGCGCGCGCACGCCGAGGGCGACGTCGCACGCGTGAGCGCTATGGCCGACCACTGGATCGACGCGCTGCGCGCCAGCGACCTGCACTCGGAGCGCATCGCGTTCCTCTACGTCGCCAACCACGTGCTGCAGAAAACGCTCTTTGAGGGCAGCGCAGACAGCGCCGGCAGCAGCACGCCGCACACCTTCGTTGATCTGTTTGGTGCTCACATGGAGGAGGCCGTGTCGCTTGTCAGCAACTCGCCCATGGACCGACAGAACGTGACGCGGCTTTTGGAGCTCTGGCACGAGAAAGATGTGCGTGCATTGTTTTGAAATGAGTTCGAACTATGAGTGGCTGTAGAACGTATTCACTCAACTCACTTATATGTGATCAAACACGCCAGATCTATTCAGACGAAGTGATCCTGCGTATGTGGAGATGCACGGGAGAGGACCTGCCCAGTTTCCTGCTTGCTGTTGCAGCGAACAGCTCGACGAACGGTACCGGCAGCACTGGCAACCACGAGCAGAACGAAGTGGACGACGCCGACCACGAGCTCTACCACATGCAGCTACCGATGAAGCTGAACGCCCACTCTGCTAACCCTGTTCTGGACGTGCTCAAGCGGATCGACTACCACAAGGCGGTGCTCCAGTATTTGGAGCGAACGATCCAGGAGAAGCACCAGTTCGTGTTGCTGCACGCGACGTCCACGTACCAGTCGCCGGAAGATGTCTTGGCCGACCGAACAACCACGGCGGCGCAGCTGAAGCGGCGAGTGGAGGACTGCCTGCGCCTCGTGAAGCTCCGCAACGTGAGTTTGGTCACCGCCATTGCATTGCCTGCAAATGGATTTGTTAGGGCCATGCTAACGTTATGGTGTGCCTTATGCGTAGAAATTCATGGCCGAGATCCCTGTGCTGAAGAAGCAGCTCGTGCGAGCGGTCGCTAAAATGAAGCAGGAAGAGGTACGTTCGTTCATTTGACCTGATCTTTCCAATGGTGGCTGAGCACTTGGTTTCTCACATTGCTAACCATGTGTGGATGTATTCTTCAGATCGACGCAGGAAGCAAGATCGAGCAGAAGCTGGAGGTACATACCCGAGTATGCTTCTATTGGCTTTCGTTGACGAGCTAATCTCAACGGTATCCTCATGACTAGCAATGCGACATCATCGACATTGGCTTGGCGGATCTGTCCGAGCACCGAGACACGTACCCAGAAGAGGTGCGTACAACTTTCTTGATTACTTCAGTATGCATACCGAGTAGTCAAATGCCAATCTACAACACTGTGAATGCTTGTTCTGTGCGCATGCAGTGGTCGCGAGAGGCCTACGAATGCAGTCTCCGCCGGCGACGCAAAGAAGAAGAGCTGCGGCAGCGCGAGGAGCAGATGATGCGTCTGCATCAGGAGGCGATCGCCGAGAGCGCCGCGCATGCGATGCACCTAGAGGCTGACATCAACGCCGGCACGTCAGCTGACCTCCAGTCTCTCTCCAAGGAGCTTGAGACCCAAAAAGCCGAGAAGGAAGCCAAGCCCGAAGAGCCCAACGAGATGGTGTGGCACCCGTACGTACCTAAGTGCACTCTGATGCTATTGTTTAGTCACTACCATGCTGTGGACTCATGTGCTGATATATCGTATTTGCGGATGTTTTTGTCTTTTACAGTGTGCTGAAGGAGCTGGTACCGCTCAAGAGTCTGAACCTCGAGTGGGAAAGCTGGCGCGATCACTAGCCGACAGAGGCTGGTGGTGGCGCCTCAGAAGATTGCCAACTTACCATGAGATACCAAAGTACCAACACGACAAGTAAGCAATCTTCTGTTTTAATTGCGGGTCGATACTGTAAACTTAGAGCACCCGACACCTCAGAGTAGGCATCTCCTGTCACTCGAGCTCGAAGAGCCCAAGTGAGTAAGTGTTCGTTCTTGAGGTAGATGTTGCGAGCGG